>PVIR01000735.1:73095-154268 GCA_004026965.1 Petromus typicus | reverse complement strand
ACACAGGAGTGTATGCCTCAGATCTGGCAGATACATCACCTGATTAGCATGCTTCTAACAGCCTCCTCTTCAACCCTCCCCTGCCCTGCCCTGCCCTGCCCTGCCCTCCCTTCCCCTCCCCTCTTCTTTCTTCCCCGTCTCTTCTCTCTTCTCTTTTGTGTTACTGGGGATTGAACATGGCCTCATGTATGGTGAGCAAGCAATTATCATTGTGCTGCGCCCCTAACATTTTTATTTTATTTTTTATTTTAAGACAGCATCTTGCTACACTCCCCTGGCTAGCATAAAATTACACTGATCTTCCTTCTTTTTTTTTTGAGACAAGGTCTTGCTTTGTAGTTCAGGCTGGCCCTGAGCTCACTCTGTAGTCCAGTCTAGCTTTAAACTCAACAGCAATCCTTCTGCCTCTGGCTCCTGAGTGCTGGGATTTCAGGCATGAGCCACCATGCCTAGCATGGTGATATGTGGCACCAGAGATTGAACAAGGGACCTTTGCTTGCCAGGCAGACTCCCGGAACACTGAGCTAAATCCCCGACCCCTCCTTCCTTCACTTCTTAAGTGGGATTGCAGGTGTGTGCCGCCATGCCTGGTCTACACTCACATTTCACTCTACTCTGTTATGGTAAATCCATTTCAGAAATGGAGTGCTTGTGTGTACTTATGAGTATCCATAGTTTTAGCTTTCCTGTGTCTGTAAAAGACTGTCTGAATGCTCACCTGTGAAAAGTTTGATCTAGACTCTCAGGTTTACACAGAAGCTGTCACCTTTGTAGGAAGTTCAAATGAAGTAGTTATATGACAGTAAGATTTGGTTAACTAAGGTGTTACAGTTTTGTTGGAGGCAATAACACATATAAGTATGTAGGAACTTCTCATATTTAGGGCAATTAATTGCACCATCAGGATTGGGCAGGAAGAGAAAACTACGAATTGAAGTAGAGAGTGAGGGAGAGATTATCAGAGGAAAGAAGTGTGAGCTGGAGTTGAAAGGAGTGGATTAGAGTTGACTAAATATGACACTTTATTTTATGACATAATAACTAGCAAATCCCCTTTCTTAAAACAACCTTCCACTAGTTTATCCCACTGGGGTAAAAAAAAATGTATGATCACTATCAGTTGGCATTAATATTTGATTACCGCATCAGCATGTAAATTACTTGTTTATGTTATGTAAGCTATTAATTATATGGCTCATTGAAATGGAATGCTGTTAGCTGAAATGAAAAAAACTCAGAAGCTGGAAACCAAGGTTCTGCATTGTACCCATCCAAGTGTGATTCCTCATAGGCCTGTTTGCGGTAAGCTGGATTCCTGATTTCTTTTATCCTCTCTGAAAACAATAAGGAACAGCAGGAGGGTCGACTATATGTTCCTGATACTGCATTAGATCACCATCACTCGCCTTACTCTTTAAATATTATACCACTGAAATACAGGGTTAGATTTGGTTGAAGGAAGAGAGCTTAACAAGTTGAAGAAAGTGCTTCTGCTAATTTTTTTCCTATCTGTGCCCATAGAGAAGAGCGAGAGTGACCTCATACCCAGAGCTTCAGCAGCCAGGGGCAGAGTCTCTGGCAAAGGATTCAGAGCAGTTTTGTGTTTGGTAAAAAGAGTGAAAATGTCCACCAAGGTTTTCTGTTTATGTAGTTTATCAAGTCTTCAAAAACGGTGCCTTTGGGCCAGGGAGTTAGCTCAGTGGTTCCGGCGCCTGTCTTGCAAGCGCAAGGACCCGGGTTCGATTCCCCGGTAACCATATACAATACTGGGTGTGGAGACTCACGCCCAGCAGCAACCAGCACCACATACCCGCAGTGCCGGGCGTGGTGGCTCACACCTGTAATCCCAGCACTTGGGAGGCAGAGGCAGGAGGATTGCTGTGATGGGAGTTTGAGGCTGAGCTCAGGGCCAGCCTGAACTACAAAGCAAGACCCTATCTCAGAAAACCTAAAAAAAAAAAGGTGCCTTTTCCTGCTGTTGCCTAGAACAACAAACAGATAGAGAGTAGAAAAAGGGGGCTTGGGGAGGCTTCCTCCTTGTTTAGAATAAGGAAAAGAGAAATAGTAAGGGGGAAATGTGAGCGAATAGGGTAGTTTTTCCGGGGTCTTTGTGAGATTAGACCAACAAAATGTGGCACCTACACATAAGGTAGAAATTCAGAAGGTTGTCAGAACTTTGGCTTAAAGAAAAGGGGTCAGACAGTAGAAGGAGGGTACTTAAGATTCAGTCACATCCAGATGACAGAGGTTGAGAACCAGGCCCCAAGGAGCCATCGTCTTGGGTCCCCAGATAGGACCTGAACCCAAAGACAGAATAGGAAAGCAGCAGCCCCAGGGCTATACTTGGTGTGCTGAGAATCGCCTTTCTTTCTGAGAAGGAATCTCCACAGTTGGCAAGAACCAGGTAGCCAAGCATCCAGCTGTAACTGAACACCTCAGGCACAGTGCAAGGTGGAGATTTGCAGGTGGGAGTCGGTCGGCATGAGCACTGTCTGAAGGTGCAGTTAGTGTACATGGGAGCACTTCAGAGGGATGCTTTTGAGCCCCTCCTTTTAGGCAGTTACCTTGACCTTAAGAAGTCCCTTTCTGAGTAGATCGTGATAGTCCACATCCTGCAGTTGCAGCCCAGGGAGGCTGAGCAGCAGGATACTGAGTTTGGGGCTGGCCTGAGCTACATAGCAGAATCCTGTCTCAAAAAAGCAGAAAGAACTCCTTCCTAGGAGATCATAAGTCTGTTTTCTGTGTGCAGTCTGATATCACCTCTGCCATAAGTGGTGCCTCTTCTTGACTTTACTGGGAAAAAAATGAACTTATTCTTTTTTCTCTCTGGCCAAAGGCTAACGGCCCATCAGGGGTCAACAGTTGTTAGAGTCTAGGTTAAATATGTGCTGTGCCAGCTATTTGTATTCTTTGTCTCTTTTCCTTTTGATAGCCAAATAGCAAAGTAATTTTTGTTTTGAAAGCCACTGACTTTGCACTGAATAATAGTGTGACTTGATTCTAATAGGAACAGATAAAGGCAAACAGTCAGCTGTTTCCCTGGAGTTGATCAATGGCAGGAGTTTGATGGCAAATTACATGTCAGATAAACCTGTCCAGTACTGCTGAGAATCAGTACTTACTGAGAAAAGCTGAATGATCACACTTGCTCCCACGGGAAGTAATTCTAGCAGTGTGTTCAGACTTGAAGGTGATCATACATGAAAATAATGCGAGGATGATTTTATATGAAGTTACCTGTTTAATGTTATTGACCAGTAGAATGTTCACCATTATACTATCTTATGTCTCTAGAAAACAGCCACAAACCCCTTATAGTCAGCTGGAGATGCAGAAATGCAGGCGCCCAGCTCTCGCCCTGGCTTCCCTGAATCACAGAGCTGGAAGAAGGGCCATGTGAATCCACATTTTCATAGAGCTGCTCAGAATGACTATGGAAAATAGTAGATTCTGAGAACTGCACCTGCCAGCGCTGGTCCTTCCTCCACTGGTGTCCCTGTGTCCCAGGCCTCTGACGGAGGATAAAGCCACAGCAGCTGCCTGTATGAAGGTCAGACCAGAAGTGACTTTAAAATCAGGTGTGGGTTCTCAGTGGATATCTTTGAAATATTCTGCTTTAACTCTCCTTTACGAGGGGTGGGTTTTAGTTGAGTCCAAGGCATCAGAATAGTTCTGGAGTTTAGGTCACCTCAGGGTGAGGTGAAGGGGGGGAGAGAGGGTGAGGCTTCGGTGACATCTCATCCCTTTTCTCTGTCCCCTCTAGTGGCCTGTGCCAGCCTTTCAAATAGGGACAGTCATTCTCAGAACAAGGCTTCTACGGTGCAATGCAAGAGTGTCAAATAAAACTATGCTGTGTTTACCTATCTTGGACCCTGTCTCTGCCGGCTTTGACAGGCATGTGAGGCCTCCACGGGACTCCACACGCATGTGCCCCTCCCCAGACTCACTGTCATCTGTCTCTCGTCCGGTAGGGCCCGCACTCTGTACACTGAACACCTGCTTCCTGTTCTAGCTCCATAACTGGCTCTTGAGGACGCTTAGCCCCCCGTTTACAACATCTGGAGAGCAGGTGTAATATTCCCCTCCTAGGATTCATGTGTATGTTACATGAGCTGGAACTTAGGCTGGTGTTTGGCGCAGGGCAGGTATTGAGTATATCATAGCCATTTTTGTTATTTATTCCTTTACCTGATATTAACTGTGCTCCTGCTGTGTATCAGGATCTGTTTCAGACTTCCATTCCCAGAGTTAGAAATAGTCCAAACACTGAGTCTTCTTAATATAGGACTCCTAAACGAGATAGGAGAGATAATATAACTCCGAACCTGCTATATGTTGGATACGCAGAGTTCGTATTCTCCAAAATGGAAGGAGGAGTTCTAAGAAACAGCGGAGGTTAAAAGTAGGAAATAATGATTGAGAGAGATTTTAGCTCCTGAGAGGCAGGAAGGGGCCTGAGTGGGTTACCAGGGACTACACTTCCACGGGAAGTTTTATACAGCAAAATTATTAGGTGAGTAAAACATGGGACAAAATTATGATCAACCAGTAAGATTACAAGTATAACTGCTTAGGTAATAATCCAGTGTAGAAGCAAGTCACGTAGCAAGTACGTAGCAAACGTACCTGGAAAGAACAAGGAACTTTTTTAGTAAAGGATGGAGCCAGCAGGCTTGGTCAATATGGGGTGACTGTTGTCTGTCTAGACTTTATTGGGGCTGGTCTTAACCATTTGTCCCTTGGGGAGGTCTGTAGGCCTGTTACACCTCTAGCCACAGTTGTAATGTGTGTTTCATCTTTTGCACTGACTTTCTCAAGAGTCCAACCCTATCTGATTGCCTGTAATATGTCTACCTGACTTAGCTGTCTACAGTATTCCCACTAACTGCCTTCCCTGCAGCATAAGGGTAGCATCCCATTTAGGTTTTAACCTCAGCCCTCAGTTTATGCAGGTAGTATTGATTTTCCCAGATTAAATTCCAGAAAATGGTGTCTTCCATAAGTAATTCACATATTTTAACTAAAGAGCAGCATGTCATCTTTTACCAGGATAGCAGCAGATTTTTTTCTCAAGAAAGTTTGGTCCAGGCCAGGGGATATAGCTCAGTGGTTCCAGTGCCTGTCTTACAAGCGCAAGGACCCGGGTTCGATCCCCGGTAACCGTATAACAATACTGGGCGTGGAGACTCATGCCCAGCAGCAACCAGTACTGCATACCACAGTGCCGGGCGTGGTGGCTCACGCCTGTAATCCTAGCACTTGGGAGGCAGAGGCAGAAAGATTGTTGTGATGTGAGTTTGAGGCTGAGCTCAGGGCCAGCCTGAACTACAAAACAAAACCCTGTCTCAAAAAACCCTAAAAAAAAAAAAAAAGAAAGTTTGGTCCGATTGTCAAACTTGTTTTTGTTCCAAACTGTTTACAGAAGGCAGAAGGTGCTGCTTTTGAGATAAAAATAGCTGATGTTGAATCTCCTGGTTCTGCCTAATATTTTTTGTTAGATACTCAGCATGGAGCAGGTATCCCTCAAAGTAAAAATAATCCCCAAATCTATATCCCAAATGCTGGAATTATTTTGTGGTATTCTAAGGAAAATGTATCTCCAGTATATTTTATTTTTAAAAGATAAAGATTAAAACAGTGGCTGTTAGTGAAAGAGAATCAGGAGTAAGACATGGTTAACTGAAAACCTGGTTCAGTAGCCTTATCTCCCCATGAAGAGGGCAGCGAACTGTACAATCTGCCTAGTTAGCCTCGATTTCCCCATCTGTAAAATAGGAAGAATTATTGTCATTGATCATTATAATGTGCAAAGAAAAAGATTTAATTCTAAAACATCATAAATGAGTAGTGTTACTATTTCAGCTAACATGTGAAATAGGACCTCTACAGTGTACGGAGGAAATGCCTTTGACAGTTGTACAAATACAAGGCTTTCCCCTTTTTTTTTTTTTTTTTTTTTGAGACAGGGTCTCGCTTTGTGGTTCAGGCTGGCCCTGAGCTCAGCCTCAAACTCACATCACAATCCTCCTGCCTCTGCCTCCCGAGTGCTGGGATGACAGGCGTGAGCCACCACGCCTGGCACTGTGGTATGTGGTACTGGTTGCTGCTGGGTGTGGGTCTCCACACCCAGAAGGCTTTCCCCTTTGACAGGCCACTCCTGTCTGTGAAGCTTCCTGTTCTGTAAAAGAGGAGAAGCCAGGGCTGGGGAGTGGTCTCGGGGTGGGGGAGTGGTCTCCAGGGTGGGGGTGTGGTCCCCAGGGTGGGGGTGTGGACCCCAGGGTAGGAGTGTGGTCTCCAGAGCTCCTTAGGAGCCTCCTGTGCCCGGGAGGTGAGGATGCTCCACCCCACCTATGCCCACCACAAGAGTGATGGCTTCTCAGGAGGCTCCTGGGCAGTTTCCTTCTTAGCCACTGGACACTCACATCCTGAAGGAAGAGGGGGATTCTTATGCATATGGAACATGACTGTTTTCATCGACCTGCAGCTTGAACTAGCAGCCTGAACAGACTAGAAGAAAGTGCTTTGTTGTAGAAGGGTGATCAAAATATATGGCAAATGTATTATATTTTAAAACTCTATTCCAGCCACTCCTGTAATCTCAGTGCTCTAGATGAAGCAGGAGGATCACCATGAGTTCAAAGCCGGCCTGAGACCCTGTGAGACCCTGTAAGTTCAAGACTGAGCTCAGGGCCAGCCTGAACTACGAAAAGCGAGATCTTGTCTCAAAAAATAAATAAAAATTACAATAAAAGATGCATTGTTATCAACCCCCGCCAAAATGATTTCTCATAAGTCAAACATATCCCATTGTCTTGCTGCTTTCTGAAGTAGCTCTGGAGTCTGCTTTTGTCTTTATGATGTGCTGAAAACTAAAGTGAGTGCTACTGCTGCGTCCCATCTAACAGAAAGAAAGGCCCAGCAGACATCATGGTGTCTTCTTATCCATCTTATTAACAAGCCCTGGCACCACACAACTTCTGGCTCTTCCTCCAAGCCATAGTGACCATGAAAGGTAAATCTTTCAAACCGGGTCAGCACATCAAGGCAGCCGCAAGAGCAGGACTGAAGCCTCTTGTGAAAGAGAACTTCAGAGCTGCTTCAGATCATGACCGGAACAGTGGGATAAGCGTTCAGAGCACGGTGGGGAGATTTTGAGGGGACTTATGGTGATGTGTCTTTTACTGTAGTACTTTTTATTGCTTGAACATTCACCATATGCTTTGATCGCACTTCTTAAGCAGTAACATAGTAAATGTTGAGAAAGATGCTCCCCTGACAGGAGGATATGCCCGCTGCCTGCACTCACTGTGCCTAAAAAAACAAATCTGTAGCTTTGGTGCATTTCTGAAGGTGTGATCTTCAAACTGATGCGTACTCTGGTGTTGCTGGTCCTGTTCAAGTATCTTCCAGGGAGCGCGAGGTTCATCAGCCTCAAGTTACCATAGAGAAAGAAAGAAAGAAGGAAGAAAATTTCTGTCATCCACTGGCTTTTACTTCTACCCCCTGATAGTCTACATTCCTGATTCTCATCTCTTGACCTTGAGCCTTTGAAGGAGGGTAGAGAGACAGACAAACAGACAGACAGACAGACAGACAGACACAGTGCGCAAAAGCAGGGGGAGAACCTAAGGGAATGAGACTCTAGGAGAAAAACACGGAAGAGAGGACTTAGAGGGCGAAGTGAGACCCCTCCCAGAGGAGTGAGACCCATGATCACCTGGCATCCTAGCCCCAGGGGCTTTGCTCCTACAAAGCAGCTGAAGAAGGGGGGCGGGAAAATGCCCGACAGGCTCCTCTGAAAGTTGGAGAAGACCCAGTGGGGACACTTGGGAGCAGGAGAGAACCTAGGAAGTCTGGGGGCTTTGGTTATTTTTTATCCAGGCAGAGGAAGGTCAGGAAAGCAAAACATAAGATGTCAGTCACTAAGGGCAAGATGAAGTAGAACACAGAGAAAATCAGACCAGAGCAGCTTCAAAGCCTGGAAAATGTAGAGAAAATGAGGTATGAACTCAAAATCAGCAGTAAAGATGTCCAAGATGTCCAAGATGAAAAAAATAAATTTTACTGCTCCCAAGCAGTGATCAGTTTATCTGTACTGAAAAAAGATGATCATACCGTATCTTTGTTCACCATAGTTTTATTGAGTTTTAGTTTTTAAAATTCCGTTTAAAAATGTTTACAATTTGAAGAGTGGTACGCCATTTGGAACATGCATCAGAGATGAAACACACACACAAACAAAAATTCGTTTTGAACAGAAAATAAACAGCCACTTCCAGGAGTACAGGGGACGAGACGGGGAGAACCTCGATGATTGTTCAGGAGAAACAAAAGGAAGCATTGGCCCCCGGGGTGTGTGGGCAGCGCGGTGCCCTACCAGGCCAAGTGCGTGGTCTCCCAGCAACTCAGTAGCCAGCTCAGGCTGTGTGTATACTGTTTACAGACAGGAATCTTGACATCCCAACTCAAAAACCTTCTTTTTGGATGTGAGTGGATCCAGAAAAGGAGAAAGGGACCGTGTCCTAGCCATGACATGGGTCATGGGCACAGTGTGATAGGGGTCCTCAGCCTCCTCTTCTGCACTCTCTGTGAAGTTCTGGGCTAGTCATTAGACCACAGGTTTGTGGCCCGTGAAAAAAGAAGATAGATATTTGTGCACAGCACTCCAATATAGGCATGTTAGGGACTCAAATAAGGTGCCTAGAAAGCTCAAAAGCACTCTTTACATGGAAGGTTTTATTGCAGTGTTCTTGGATTGGGCTTTCTGGTGATTAAAAGATTAGATGTTATCACTACTGCCTATCCAGTAGGATGGCACCCACCTCATAGAAGGCGCCTTGAGTGTGATTGTAGACTCAGCATGCCCATGTTTTACCAGTGGTTCCTGTTGCTTCTGAGACAGCAGCTCAGAAAGGGTTCTTTTTCAAGCTTCAGGCCAAGAGCTGAAGGTGGGGAAAATGGAGAAGGTGAACATGTTGATTTGAGATGGAAGGGCCCCTGGAAAATCAGACTTTCTCCAGAGTCAGGAGTGGGACTCCCCAGAGAAGGATTCTGTGCCATTTCCTCGCAACGGCTGACTTTCCGTGTTCTGTGCTGACACCGTTGGTCTTTGGGGATCTGGATTATCAGGAGATAGCAAATCCCATAACACCTTTGTTTTTTCCAGTACAGTCTCTGTGTGGCAGAGGTAAAGGGACTTAAGTTGTCTGACCTGCCTGGTGACCATGTCATCCCTCAAAACAGAGGTGCTTTCTTGCTCCAGGGACCAAAAGGGAAGCCTCTGGAAGACTGGGTCATTTGTCTCGACCCTTGTCCTAAATTTCTCCTGAGCCCAAGCGCTGGAGTGCCTGAGAGAGACCTGGTAATTGTGGCCTCTCAGAAGCTCTGTTATAGCGAAAACTTGTCTTTACTCATTTCTGTTTTTTGCTCAGAAAAACTGAGGTGAGATAAAGGAGCCCAGAGAACCATCACAGGCTCTTGAATAAGCCTTTCTACTGTCTGTGTGGCTCTGCATGTGCTGGTCTCTTCCCTCCCTCTACAAGGGAGCTCAGGGCTGCGCTCCCACTGGGCTGGAGCCTGCTGTGTCCCCCAGGCCTTCCCTTCCCCTCCACTTCTCTTTAGACTGACCACACATTTGATCTGCGTAGCATATGGATTCTTGCAGCCAAGAAGACTGGGTAGAATTTCACGTACAAAACTTATTAAAAGCTGGCAGGAGACCTATTGGTGATTTGTTGTTGATAATTGAGTCCCTGCGCTAGAGCACCTTTTATTTTTTGCTTTTATCCATTTAGTTACATTCTACTTGGGTAGAATTTTGAATACATTGATTTGAAGTGAGAAGTGCCTTTTCCAGATATCCAGTATGGTGACGAGGCAGAGTTAAAGACACCCCCTCAGCCCTTCTTAACACCAAGATGTTTTCTTTATGTGGCTGTTTCTTGGACTGCTAGACCTTACTTGTAGCAAAATGGTCCCGGGCCTCCTCCTTCCCATGTATTTCTCTTTGTAACTCTCTAATCTCCTTTAACTTTCTCTGGTTTCTGTTTCTTCAAGTTGGGAATTTCTGTTAAGGTTGGATCACGATGTCAAATGCCTTTTCAAAAAGAGTTTCCTCTGGTTTTCACCCGGCAGGGGCTGGAAGGAGTTGGCCAGTGAAGCCGTGGTGGCATGAGCGTGGTGGATGTGTGGCAGGGAAGGGGGTAGGGGACCTTGCTGAGGGCCCGACCCTGACCCTCCTCAGGCCTCGTTATCGGTTATTCGAGACCCTCCTCATCTTCTCCTTTCTATGCAGCGTAGAAATCAAAAGCTTTATTTTTCAGTGACCATTTCTAGATTGTACTTTGCAAACTGTTTTGTAGGAAAAGGAAGTTGTTGAAATAAAATTCTGGTTTGTGATCATTGGTGGAAAAGGCAAATATTCATCTTTAACACCTTCAGTCACATCCCCTTATAAGTGACCGGAAAGGCTTTAGCTCTCCTAGCTCCTGTTCACACCGGGCTTTGCTCCAGCGCTCAGCTCCCTCTCGGCTCTGGGTTCAGCTTTTCCTCCATACTTGGCCGTTGCTTCCATAGCTGTCACCTGGCTCAGACTGCAGTGGTGGGGTCGCTTCAGCCCCAGATGGACGGGCGGGCGGCCTGTGGGGGGATAAGGGTGAGCCGTGTCGGGGAGAAAGCTGTGAGCTCTATGAGGTGTGGTTGTGGCTTGTGTTCTGTGACTGTGGATGTGTATGTTTAGGAGAGTCTTAAACTGTGGAAAGAGAGATTCTGTACACACCCTAGAAACTTACACACAGAGAGAATAGAATAACACTTGGCTTTAAGAGATTTTGAAATCACCTGGATATAGTAAAACATAAACCACTAACAGACTCACTTTAAAAGATACATAGATTCAGTGACTCTGTCAGGTTTTCCAAAAGAAAAAAGAAAGTCCCAGCAATAACTGAGAAATACAGGCTTCTTTATGAGCTGTCCACATGGCTATGGAAAAACACAGACTGAAGTCCCATTGCCTTTAAGGACCCTGCCTCTTAGAGAATCTCTAGGGCATCTATCTTTAATTGTGAGAGCTCGTGGTACATAGTACGCAGCTCCGTTGCCATAGGTGCACCACACTGAGCCCTCCAATCACCCTGAATTGTGGAGGGAAAGACCTCAAAGACAGTCTCACGGGGAAGCAGTAAGTGGCACAACGATTCCTTTTCTTTTTTTTTTTTTTTTTTGAGACAGGATCTCGCTTTGTGGTTCAGGCTGGCCCTGAGCTCAGCCTCAAACTCCCATCACAGCAATCCTCCTGCCTCTGCCTCCCGAGTGCTGGGATTACAGATGTGAGCCACCACGCCCAGCACTGTGGTATGTGGTACTGATTGCTGCTGGGTGTGAGTCTCCACACCCAGTGTGGTGTGTGGTTACTGGGGAATCGAACCTGGGCCCTAGCGTTTGCAAAACAGGCACTGGAACCACTGAGCTAACTCCCCGGCCCCACGGTTCCTTTTCTTGTCTCGCTTTTGCTGCCCTTGGACTGCACTGAGCTTTGCTTCCAGTGTTGCTCCCGTTTGTGGGGGCCACCTGCAGGCTCCCTGTGAGGTGTCTGTGGAGATCACAGACCTGAATGACGAGGAATGAAGTAGGGCTGGGGTGACTTTCTCTCCTGAGGCAACTGAATGAGACCTTCCCAGGCGAGGGTGGTGCCCTGTGTTGCAGAATGCCTGGCCCGTTTCCCAGCGTGAGACATTCCCCAAGTATGTAGCTTTCTGAGCATCCCCACCGCTGAACTGGCAGCCGTCTGCCATGCGAGAGCTGGCACCCACGGGATGCCAGGGGCTGGGGAGTGCAACTGGTCCCTCAGCAAGATTGTAGCTCGGGCAGATGCCAGAGAGGCCTAGCCCCGGTTACTCCCTGCAGTGTGTGTGTGTGGGGGGGAGCTGGCTGACTGTCCAGGCTGGACAAGAACACGAAGCTTTTCTCCTTTCATGTCTTCTCCTTCACACAAAGCCGTGCTGTAAAGATGCTTCTGTGGACAGAGGGGCAAGGGAACCTCAGTGCACATCACTGCTCATTCCCCTCAGTAGATCCAAAGATGGACACAAAGAGCACCCTTCATTGAATTCCTGTGCACAGTGGTCAGAAAATCGGTTTGGGAGGACTGAAGGTCAACAGCGTCTGTCACATGGCGTTTATTTTGTTTGCCAGTGATGAAGCCGAAGAGGAAGGGAGCGTCTGGCGGATGGTAAGAAGCCCCTGCCAAGGAATGCCTGGCAGAGGGACCTCGCCGTGCCTGGGGAGTAGTGTCTGGGGGGCAGGAGCTTGGTTGTGCTGGACACGAAGTCTGAAGGGTGCGGTTGGCACAGTTGGGGGTCTAGTGCTGCCACCCTTTGTGGGGGAGGAGCCGATTCTCTGAACTTTGCCTGCAGTGTTCTTACATGAGGCCTGCAGGAGATGCTCAGTGCGTGGCATTCACTGTCTGGTGCTTTGGGGACACACATTGAAATACTACACAGCGGGGCCGGGGAGTTAGCTCAGTGGTTCCGGCGCCTGTCTTGCAAGCGCAAGGACCCGGGTTCGATTCCTCGGTAACCACATAACATTACTGGGTGTGGAGACCCACACCCAGCAGCAACCAGTACCACATACCACAGTGCCGGGCGTGGTGGCTCACGCCTGTAATCCCAACACTCGGGAGGCAGAGGCAGGAGGATTGTGATGTGAGTTTGAGGCTGAGCTGAGGGCCAGCCTGAACCACAAAGCGAGACCCTGTCTCCAAAAACCTAAAAAAAAAAAGGGGAAATACTACACAGCGACAGAGTGACTCTGCACTTTGCTCTGGTCTTAAGCTTTAGTTTAACTTTATCTCAACTCGATGCCTTCAAAAATTTTGAAATCTTTGTTGCGAGAAGGCCATTAATGGAAGGGCTTAGAAGCTACTTGATGAAGGATGGAATTATGGATTTTTCTGATTTCTCTTTTATTATTTATGATACTTTTGTCTTAAATTCTAAAGGCCATCAAAATCAAAACTATAAAGCCCTTCACCCAAAAAAAGGGAACTTCCAACAAATTATAGAATCTGACACACAGAATAAGTGAAAATTTTTTTTTCTATGGTTTAATTTGTTTTGAATAAACCTCAGTTCTCTGACTGTTCAGAGTGATGTTTTTCTGTTTTGGAGTTTCTCGGTTTGGAGGCATTTAGAGTGAGACATCCTGTACTTTTGCTTTATTTCATTTTCTTTTATGTAGAGTTGCTCCCCTCTTGCCTATTATTTATTGATTTAGTTGTGCCAATATTATTCTTTGGATGCCTTCGGTCTTCTTGCTTCTTTAAGCACATCTCTGATTTCATTCCTCCCCCCTGCTCTCCTGTGGCACTTGGTATCTGTGCCTTGTCTGTTTTTCCCAGTCATAGTCCTAGCAGCTAATGCTCTTGGGCCAGACAGAAAGGGTCCACACCCTGGCTTGGCCTCCTTGTGGCTGCTTAATTCTCTTTGATAGGCTCACTGTCCTCAGTAGTAATGAAGGACAATCATAAAACCTATGTCACAGAGCTCTTTGGGGGATTAAGTGGGTGATTAAATGAAGTATTGTGAAGTCTTAGTCCAGTCGACAACACCATTATCTTTTTATTTTGGGCTCCTGTGTCTGATTATGGCGTATTGGCAAATACTAGATGTCACAAAAAGTAGGCGGCGGAGAAGAATGTCAGTGTGTCACTGACTTAGTGCTTTTGGTCCCCGGTGATACAAAGGAAAAAGCTCTGAGTTGTGTACTCTGAACTCTTGCTTTTTTTTATCTAACCACTTTACCATTCCATTTACCCAGGTAAAGTACATTATTCCCCTAGTTGGTACATTATTAATTTTTAAAGTTAGGATAAATATATAAAAAACACTTTGCCATTTTAACTACTTTTAAATGTACAATTCAGTGATGTTAATTATATGCATCTCCTGTTTTCAAAACATTTCCACCACCCCAAGAAGAAAATGTACCCATTGAGCAAAATCTATTCTGTGAATTTTCTTGTTCAAGATACTTCATATAAGTGAAATCATACCGTATTTGTCCTTCTGTGCCTCATCTGTTTTGTGCAGCGTAATGTTTCACTGACTTGGCTGTGTTGCAGCACTATCACAATGCTGTTCTTTTCATTGCCGGACAGTATTCCATTGTGTGGGTGTGCCACATTTTGCTCATCATCTGGACATCTGGGCTCTTTTACCTTTTGGCTGTTGTGAATGATGCTGCATTTAACACAGATGTACTAGTATCTGTTCAAGTTCCTGCTTCTCTGCCTCTACTCAGCAATGGAATGGGTCATATATAGTTCTGTTTTAACTATGAGAAGAACTGCTGAACAATTTTCCTAGAAAACAGTTGCTTTGGGTCCTTAGGTTCTCTGGAGTTCCCTCGTTGCGGCATCTCCTTGGATTCTGTCTCCCGTTGTCCAGTCTTCCTGGTTCTTCCCAGCAGCAGACCTGTTCTGTTCTACCCTCCTAACCACCATCTTCCTCCCGTGTTTTGGAGGGAACACTCCCTTCTCACAGCACATAGTACCGGCTTTGGCGTCGCATCTGCCCTGTGGCCCTGATTCCATTGTCTCCATAGAAGACTGTCTGTAGACCAGGTCCGCTTGGGTTGGAGGCTGACCCAGGACTGGTAGTGTGGGCCACAGGCTGTCACAGCAGGGGCCCTGCCGAGTTTGCACCCTCCTCAGATGGGCTTCCTTGCCCCTCATGACACCTTGCTTCATTGCTGTCCCTCAACTTTGCTTGTGTTTAAGGAGCACTCGGGCCACCCAGTCCAGGGGGAGGCTTGTTCTGAGCTTTTCATTTGCCTGTAGTTTCTGCACTTTTCTCTGAGCAAGTGAATTAATTAATGACTCCCCCAACAGACTGAGCCTGCTCAGACGGCCATTGCGGCTGCTGGGCTAATTGTTAGCCTGGGTTTCTGGATGTCATTCATTTCACAATAAGGCTCCTAATTAATCTGGGCGCAGTTCTCAGCAGAAGAAAGGCTGATAGGGAGAAACATCCCCCATTTCCATGAGAAAGGAAATGTCAAGAGCCCCGTTGAGTTTTCCTGGCATCTGCAGCCTTGTTTCACATGAAAACCACCATTAGGGCACGAAGGCTGCCCCTTGGTCAGCCGAAAACCAGAGAGTGTGAGAGCGGCAGGGCGCACAGACCTGGCTCTGCGGAAGCCTGCTGTGTGCACAGCCTCGGATTCTTAGCACTGAGACAGGGTGGAGAATCCCTGTACCCCGTTCCAGCCACATCGTTGTTGTCGTCGTTATTGTCATTGTCAGCAGAAATCCCTCCTCTGTCCCCAAAGTAGGTGGGCAGCTCCCATCTGGAAGAGCTAAAGGTCTCCTCTTTGTGTGTTTCTGTGCCTGCAGGACAAAAGATCCTTCATCACCGAAGTGACGTCCTAGAAACAGTGGTCCTGATCAACCCCTCTGATGAGGCCGTCAGCACCGAGGTAAGCAGTGGGCTGTGCGCTGCAGGTAGAGTCTGGCGAGGAGTTGGAGAGCAGCTAGTCTGTAAACCTTCAGGCTGGGGGCCTGAAGAAGATGCAAGCCAGTTCTGCGCTATCCTGTGCCCCACCCCCACCACTGTAGGCATGCTAGTCAGGGCTCTGGAGCTTGGGGGGCTGGTGTTACCTGACCTGCTTTGTGCTCCCAGGTCTGCCATCTCTTAGCTGGTGGCCTGGAGTGAGCCACTTGTTGGCTGTCTTTGTTTGAGTTGGTTTCTCTGTGAAATGGAAATCATAGCTAACAGCTCTACATTTAATGTCCATTGTCCATGTTGTACTCTGAGGTGTCAGCATGTGGTGCTGGCTCTTACTGTGATACTGTCATATGCAGCTGTTGCTAGAGAGAATGACAGGAAATTCCAGAGCCCAATGTGATACAAGAACTTGACTGAAGCCAGGGCCCCCCAGGCCATTGCCCCACCTCCTACTTCCTTTATTGCAGTGTAGAGTCTGGAGATGGAGTTGCTTCTTGTCATCCAAATAACCAGAGTTCTTGGATTCTTTGCTATCTATGATGCCTTTCCTCAAGCATCCCTTATATCTTGTCCTTATAAATGGAGGTCTAATTCAGGTACAATGAAGCCCATCCTTTTGTGTGTGTGTGGTATCAAATATTGAACTCAAGACCTTGTGCTTGCCAGTAGACCCCATGCCACTGAGTTACATCCCAGCCCCCAAATCCATCCTATGAAAGTATACAATTCAGTGAGTTTTTTTAAAGGATATATACAACACTGTACAACCATCATATCTAGTTCTAAACATGTCCATCACTCCCCCAAAACTCTGAAATCTGAGAGCTTTCTCTTTACTTTGCTTTGCTGCCAACACCCCGATCTACACTCTCTATATGGATTTGCTGGTTTGGACATTTTGTATAAATGGAATCATACAAAATGTGACCTTTTGCCTCTTTTTTTACTTAGTATCATTGTTTCAAGGTTAAACTATGTGAGAGCATAGATGAGTACTGAGTCCCTTTTTATGGCTGTGTAATATTCCAGCCTATGGATATATTATCTTTGCTTGCCCATTGCTCAGTTGCTCCATGTTGGGTTGCTTCTACTTTCTTGGCTTGTTTTGCAAAACTCTTGACAGGCACTAATGCACATGGCCGAGAAAAGTGATGTGATAGTACTCTCTTGATGACTAATTGAACCAGGAGCTAATTACAACATGGGAAAAGCTGTAGGAATAATATATGTCCAAGCAGACTGCTTGAGAAACAACTGTGAGAAATGAAAAAGAAAAAATGTGAAATTTCTAAAAAAAGGAATCCTGGCTCTCTTGTGGAGCAGATGGGGCTGAGACCTTTGCTTAGATACGTGTGTTTTTCCATGGTTCCATGGAGCCTTCTTGGGCAGGGAGTTGTGTCAGATTTAGTGTCCTCTCTCAGGGTGTGGTGTGTGTCATGCAGTATGTGCTGGACATTCACGAACTGAGCTCAGAACAAGTGTCTTGGTGGTTGGACTGGTATTTCTTGGAAGGGCAATAGGCGTCCTGCCACTCAAGGTTCACGAAGAGCTCTTCAATGTAAGCCCTTGAAATCACGTTCCAAGACTGTTACTCAGGTAGCTTTTTCTTTACGTTCATTGTCAAGCACCTTGCTGATCCTCCGATCCTCCAGAGACCGCATTTGGAGCCAAATGCTTGCCTCGTGCCTTGGAAGGGAAGTGGTCTTGGACAGCGATTGGGAAGAGGTCGTGAGACTTGGGACCCAAGTTGGAACTTGTTCTTCCTGATGGAGTAGTTAGGGGACCTGGACTGCATGGGGTGACTCAGCCTATGGAATATTTGCAAGTCCTTCCCGGTCTCACAGACTGCATGCTGCTAGCAGACACTTCCAAACAGCTGTGGAACAAATGCTCCCAGCTGTGCTTTGAGAAGGAGGAGGAAATGAGGGGGAGAAAGTCAGCTACCATTGCTATCTTGGTTGAAGCAAAGCTTTGAAAGTGATACTCGTGGGGGACCTAAGAGCCGCACTTAATTAGTTTCTGGATGATTCCTCCAGCCTTCTCAACCCCCAGGGAAGAAATGAGAGTCTCAGGAAATGAATGCCTTTTATTGGTGATAAACTTCCTGTGCTCAGGGCCTCAGGGCCGTGGCCATCCTGGAGGAGGGATGGAGGGCCGCCCCTCCCCCGCTCACACCCTGCTGCCCGTGTCGTTTCAGGTGCGCTTGATGATCACTGATGCTGCTCGCCACAAGCTGCTCGTGCTGACAGGGCAGTGCTTTGAAAACACTGGAGAGCTCATTCTCCAGTCTGGCTCTTTTTCCTTCCAGAACTTCATAGAGATTTTCACCGATCAAGAGGTGGGTTCCTGTTGGGAGATGTCTCAGCCTGCAGTTGCCTGGTTATCATTTAGATTCAGGCAGCACTTTGAAAACCTTGGGAAGGGAAAAGGGGAGGGAATGTTATGCTCCTATGAAATAAGGAAAAGTGGGTGATCTGGAGGATGGAAGTCCTGTGGCTCCTTGCCAGAAGAATCCGAAGCACTCATGCATTATTAATTGAACCATTTTCAGTGTGTGCTTGTCATATAGATGGGCAGGAGACGGGGTTGGGACAGTCAACATTTACAGATGGCAGAAATGGTAGAGATACTGGAAATGACAGCTCTCAGGAGAAAATCCAGGTTTTCCGTTTTCTGGGAGAATACTCCAGAGTTCTTTTGGGCTTTGGGTAGGATGTCGCTACCTTGATCTCTTTTCAGTACTTGTGCCTACTTTTCCTGGCCTTAATTATTTCTAATTTCTCTTACTTCAAATGTCTGCCCCTGAGTTTGAACTGGGGCTGTATAAAGGACCCAGGGGAGAGGAGCCAGATAAGAAAAGGGGTACAGCTATGACCCCAGAAAAAGATGGTTGAAGAAGCTGAATTAAGTACCTGGATTGGAGCTGTGTCATGTATATATCTTATTCTAGGGAAGTATGGAAAACCAGATGAGAGATTTTAATTTGCTTATTCTGCTTGAGAATTTATCTTAGCTGGGGAAATTTCTAAAATAACATATTTCTTTAAAAATCTAGCATAATTGTATATAGTAGTTATAGACACAGTGCAGGGACATCGGCATAGCAGGTTGGGCCCACCCATAACTGATGGTGGATTTCTAAGTGGAAAGGCTAAGAGATGTACTGTTATGAGGCGACCTTTGATAACTATCTTCCTGGGAGAGCGTCTCCATCTTATGTGCTCTACACTGAGCCAAGTGGCTTTCTGCCTGGCATCTTCCTTAGCCACAATGGGTTGTGTACATGACCGATTTTGTAGTTATGGGTCTGTTACGTTCTGGCCGGTACCATGAAGGCCACAAACTCTTTGCTGCTCTCATAACGCCCCCACCCTGATACTCTGGAGATCAAAGTAATACTCAGCATGTACAGAAAGGACTCCAGATCAGTGGTGTTGGGGCAATGAGGGGAAGGGGAGGGAAGGGAAGGACACTGGATTGAATCCACTCCGTTCCTCCTGCATTCTCCGAGCAGAAAGCCACAGCTCTTTCACCAGAGGCATTGTAGACAGGAGGTCATAGCTCAGGTGGGTTGAAAATCCCACTAGACCAGTGGTTGTCACTCTCTGGAGCAATGACAGCCTCTTTGGGGCTTGGGAGAAAGTTTAAATACAGAATGTCTTAGTAACAAGAGGATCCTAAAGGTCATTTGATGTTTACCTCTTTTCCTTTTATCTAGTCTTTACAACTTACTGGTCAATTGCAGAAAAACCAGAAACTCAGCTTTACAACAACAA
The DNA here is from genome assembly GCA_004026965.1 of Petromus typicus. Classification (NCBI taxonomy): domain Eukaryota; kingdom Metazoa; phylum Chordata; class Mammalia; order Rodentia; family Petromuridae; genus Petromus; species Petromus typicus. The sequence continues at coordinate 134,983 of PVIR01000735.1, read as the reverse complement.
AAATGCTATAGTTTTGAATAACAAAAATGGTACATTTTGAGGGGCACAGGAATAGCTAAATATAAATGTACTGGGAAACAGTTATCTGTGCGCTTGAAGCTTTAGGTTCTGGCATCTTAATCATGGGGGATCAAATACAAATCCAGCATCACAGGTAGAGCAGTCATCCAGCTAATGCATCTGCCTTGGAAATCCAGGGATGGGGAAGTCATTATCTCCTGGGATACTGCCCAGCTTCTCTGTTAGAAAGTTTTTCCTTATTTATTTATCTTCAAGGAAGGGAGGTAATCTCTCTTCTACCCACAGAGTCTTAGCTATTGTGCACTAACACAGTTCCTCATTAATCACCTCAACTTGACTCATAGTTCTTCCTAAAATATGAAAGGTTCCTTGTATTTGCTGCCCAGTGTCCTTCAAATCTGTTCCTCAGGAAGGATGGTTGGGGTGGCTAGGACAGAAATTCAAGAGTTCAGTCTTGGCCATGTTTGAGTCCCTAATAATCAAAAAGTTGGACAGAAGAGTCCAGAGCTAAAGAACTCAGGCTGGAGATAGAGATACTAACTGATAACCTCTTTGACATGAGAGGTATGAAAAGTCCAGTAGATGTTGTGTGTGTGTGTGAGAGAGAGAGAGAGAGAGAGAGAGAGAGAAATATGTTAGTAAGAGGAAAGAGCCAAGTCCAGCATTTAGAGGTTAAGGTGGAAGGAAAGGAGCCATCAAAGGAGATCTATTTCAAGTTGTTTTTTGGTCTAGTTTCTCTAAAATGTTAGGCCTTAAACTGGATACTATAAGGCCAGGAGTCAGCGCTTTCTCTACTTTTCAGTGTTTTATTAAATAAGTCTACAAGTAACTAAGCATCACCATGTACGATGGAATGCCAGAGTGGAAAGGCTACAAGCTTTAAAAGTTCTGCAATTAGAATAATCTAGGGACTCCCATTAAAAACAGGAAGCTAGCCATGGTGGCAGATACTTGTGATCTCAGCAGTCTGGGAGGTCAAGGCAGAATGACAAGTTCAAGTCCAGCCTGAGCCACTTGGCTCAGTGAAATCCTGTCTCAGAATAAAATTTGACTGGGGATGTAGCTCAGTGGTAAGAGTACTTGTCCAGCCTGTACAACTCTCTGCATCACTTCCAGCGCTCAACAACAAGTCCAGGCATGGTGTCACAGCCGTGTAATCCCCACTACTTGAGAGGCTGAGGCAGGAGAATCAAAAGTTCGAGGCCTGGGAAATAACTCAATAAGATTCCATCTCAAAATAAAGTTTTTAAACTGTAGGGTAGGTGGCTCAGTGCTAGGGTGCTCCTGGATTTAATCTCAAGTACCACAAAAGAAATCACAATTATTATTATAAAATATATTAGCACAAGGCATATGGGAGAAGACCATGCCAGTGCAGAGCCTTGAAGTTTAAGCTTCTTTAGCTTCATGTTAAATCTGTTTGACTATTAGCTGAAATCCCTGCGTTTTTGCACAGATATTGTTGTTAAGCCCGATTTCCCCATCTTACACTTCACCCTGCTGGTTTATCAAACCTTACATTTATCTCCTTACAGTGCCTGCTTTTAAAGTTGACTTAGCCATCATCATCCCGGTGTTGAGAGCTTTCCGGAATATCTTTTTTTTTTTTTTTTTTTAAGGTTTTTTTTTTTTTTTTTTTGAGACAGGGTCTCGCTTTGTGGTTCAGGCTGGCCCTGAGCTCAGCCTCAAACTCACATCACAGCAAACCTCCTGCCTCTGCCTCCCGAGTGCTGGGATGACAGGCCTGAGCCACCATGCCCAGCACTGTGGTATATGGTAATGATTGCTGCTGGGGTGAATCTCCATGCCCAGTATTGTTATGTGGTTACCAGGGAATCGAACCTGGGTCCTTGCGCTTGCAAGACAGGTGCTGAAACCACTGAGCTATATCCCCAGCCTCTTTCCGGAATATCTAAATACTGCCATTCTGCATTTTGCTCTGCTTCTGTTTTTCCTGCCATCTACAGCCCTGATCACTGTGTCTTCTTCAGCATTTTTACCTGAGTGAATACTCACCCAAGTGAGCTCTGTGTCAGCTCACACACTTCTGTCTAGGTCGACATCAAACACTAACGTGGCTGCTACAGAGTCTCCTAATTCTGCTGTCACAGTGTTCAGAGAGCCCGTTAAATGACTTGCTGAAGTTGAGTGGCACACTGTCTACAGTATTTCCTCACCGGCCAGGCCAGTAACCTAATCAAAAAAGGAAATGGAGTTAGCAGGCTATGGCTTAGAAGTTAAAATCTTGTTTCGTTTATGTCATCTGTAGTAAAGCCATTTATATCCTTTCTCTTCCTTCCTCTCCCAGGATGCCTGCATTTAATCGGGAAGAGTAATTAACAAAAAAGATTTTCCTTGGCCCACAGTGGGATTCCTCTGTTCGTGTCTGTCATCCGTCTTTGTAAGAAGCAGGGGAGCAGACTGTGCGACAGTATCAGCAAACTCCTGTCACAGTCTGAGTCCACCCTCCCGGATGATGACGCGTGTAGAATGGACCAAATTCAGTTCAGCAGAAGTGTGTCTTCAGCAGATGTGTTTCTGCTCTCCAGAAACCTTCATTACAGGGCTGGGGATGTAGCTCATGTCTGTGTGTCAAGTGCAAGGTCCTGACTTCAGGTCCTTGTATCAGAAAAACAAAAATCCAAAAACAGAAACCTTGTTTATGGTAGTCTCTAATGGTTCATACAAACAGGCTTCCCAGTATGTTCAGAAGCTTTTGTTTGCCTGTCTAAGGATTCGCTGCAGGAGGTTTTACGGCTTCCTTGTCCTCACTCATTCCCCAGTGAGCAGTGAGTGAGCTGTCACTGTTACACCTGCTCTGAGGAGCAGCGCTCTCCCCAAGGGCCGCAGTCTTATGGGCCTCAGGTCTAGAATCAGGCTGTGAGGCAAAGGGTCTTCGTTTCTGTTGCCCTCACCCCAATCCACTGCTCTGTCCAGCCCTTGTTCTTGTCTCTGTGCCCGGGGTGCTGCTGTTTGTCCAGAGGGGACGCACTTTCCCTCTCTGCGGAAGAACTTGTCTAGTGGGGCCGCTTTGCTCTCCTTTGCTCTGCGTCTCATAGTACTGTGTTTGCTGACCTCCCTTGACTGTCTTTTATGCTCCCAGGTTTCCTCGGAATTCTGTACAGCTTTGTTTTAATTTCCTAGTCATTTCCTGCATTTCATAGAGACTCTCTAGCTCGAGGTGAAAAGATGGAAAGTAGAGAGATGCTCCTCACTCAGGTCTTTTTACCTTCTCCTTTGATTTGGGGGGTTATGCACTTAGAAGAGTGGGTGACGGGTAGTGATTTATTGAATATCCTTGCTTCTTCCAGCTAAGTGAAACCTCAACCACCTTACCTTTCAAGTAGAGTGGAATTTTAAAACATTAAAGTGAACCAAACTTAGTTTAAAAATTTATACTATTACAGATTCAGCATCTAGAGTTCTCCTGAATTTGTTCTCTAACTGTACTGTAATATAGTGATGGCGTAGGGGGACTATGTAAACTACTGGACAGGAAACCCTGTTTTTGATCAGCAAATCATTTTAACAAAGATGCTCCCAAAGATGGTTTCCATGTGCAGGAAATAATTGGGATAAAGATTTCCTCCCAAAGATGGTTACCATTTGCTTTTTCAGTTTTCTTAGCTTCTAAAACAGGGGCCTATTCTTATTCCTTTTATAGGAGACTGTGAAATTAAGTTGGAGGGAAACAGCAAAATTTTTGTTATTTTGCTATTTTGTGACCTTTCCCATAAATTGTTATATTTCAACTAAAATGACTATTTTTGGTAATCCAGTATAGAATAATTCAGAAATTTCAGAGAGAGAGAGAGAAAGAGAGAGAAGTGTAGCCTTAGGAGGTAAATATTCAATATTCACAAGGTTATGGAAAATAAGACCAGCAGAATTCCAGGCTGCTGGCTTGGGTATCCCTGAACCAAGCAAACTATTTGCCTATCATTGTTTTCCATCCAGGATATAGACTCTTTGGCTCTTGAAGCGCTGAGCTTATGTGTGAGGTTTGCTGAAAGGGAGAGAAATCTGGAATTTATGGCTTGATTCTTTCTAGCTGTTTGCTAAGCTAAGATTGTGAAACACATGGCCTTAATATGGAGTAAGAAAGAAAATGATGTTTTTATGAAAGCCACCGTCACTGTTCAGGCCCTGATTTGCTTTTCCACATTCCTGCCCTTGGAAAATACTAAACTGTATGTTGAGAAACATTTGAACCAAACGTGATCTTTGTTATTCAGTTCCACTTGCCTTGAAAAGAATGAGAGCAGAGAGAAAGCACAGTGTCTCATGTTGGGTTTAAATGTGAGCAAGTGGGAACAAATTGGGCTTGTAAATTAATTACCCAGCCACCTTACTCACCACCTTAATCAAATGCTTCAATAAAATCAGTTGTATTTGCAGAAGATCTGCTGGGTGAAGCACTCATGTTTTAAGTAGTGGGTATTGATGCCAGAGACTGGTCTTTTTTTTCTTTTTGGAATAACAGATAATACTTAACTTACCCAGTGTGTTTGTGTGTGGGGGGCTACCAACCAACTTCTAAAAGGAGACAGCAGAGATGCTGTTATTATCTGAATTCCTTTAATTTTCTGATCAGGCTGCCTTTTGCCAAGCCAGAAAAAGGGATTAAAAGAAAAGGTTTTATGTAAGTGGTCGAATGACTCACATAGCTCCCTGCCCCCATGATAGTTTATGGGCCTCTTGAGATAGTAAATTCCCTTGGGGGAATATTGAGAGCATTTGCAACTGCAGTGGCTGAAACACAGATCACCAGGATGGTCACTGGTTTTGAAACTGGAACAGAGATCTGGAATTTCCCTGCGGCTGGCCAGAGAAGTGTATGGGGAGAATCACAGGGAGATGCTGGGAAGAGAGAAGTTCTGGTGGTAGCAGAGGGTAGGATAAGGGGCTCAGCACAGAGGTTGTTCACCTTTAGTGTGGAAACTTGTCATTGTTTAAATAGTCAGCGTCATCCACTGAGTGTGTCTCTGAAATAGACCCTGCAGGTAAGTCATTGACCTGTGTAATGTTTAGAAGTAGATGGCAACAATGAATCTGAAATGACAGCCACTTAAATCTTTCTTCTTCCCTCTCTTCCCCTTTCCTCCCTTTCTCCTCTGCACTCCTCTCTAACCCCGCCCCAGATTGGTGAGTTACTGAGCACCACCCATCCTGCCAATAAAGCCAGTTTAACCCTCTTCTGTCCTGAAGAGGGTGATTGGAAGAACTCCAATCTTGACAGACACAATCTCCAAGACTTCATCAATATTAAACTCAACTCAGCTTCTATATTACCAGAAATGGAAGGACTTTCTGAGTTTACCGAGTATCTCTCAGAATCTGTCGAAGTCCCATCTCCTTTTGACATCCTGGAACCTCCCACCTCGGGTGGATTTCTAAAGCTCTCCAAGCCCTGCTGTTACATTTTTCCAGGAGGGAGAGGTGATTCGGCACTGTTTGCAGTGAATGGATTCAATATGCTCATCAATGGAGGGTCCGAAAGAAAATCGTGCTTCTGGAAACTCATCCGACACTTGGACCGAGTGGACTCCATTCTGCTCACCCACATTGGGGATGACAATTTGCCTGGAATCAACAGCATGCTGCAGCGGAAGATTGCAGAGCTGGAGGAGGAGCAGTCCCAGGGCTCCACTACCAATAGTGACTGGATGAAAAACCTCATCTCCCCTGACTTGGGAGTTGTATTTCTCAATGTACCTGAAAATCTGAAAAACCCAGAGCCCAACATCAAGATGAAGAGGAGCATAGAAGAAGCTTGCTTCACTCTCCAGTACCTAAACAAATTGTCTATGAAACCAGAGCCTCTGTTTCGAAGTGTAGGCAATACCATCGAGCCTGTCATTCTTTTCCAAAAAATGGGAGTGGGAAAACTCGAGATGTATGTGCTTAATCCAGTCAAAAGCAGCAAGGAAATGCAGTACTTCCTGCAGCAGTGGACTGGTACCAACAAAGACAAGGCTGAATTAATTTTGCCCAGTGGTCAAGAAGTAGATATCCCAATTTCCTACTTGACTTCAGTCTCATCTTTGATCGTGTGGCATCCAGCAAACCCTGCTGAAAAAATCATTCGAGTTCTGTTTCCTGGTAACAGCACCCAGTACAATATCCTGGAAGGACTAGAAAAGCTCAAACACTTAGACTTCCTGAAGCAGCCTCTGGCCACCCAAAAGGATCTCACTGGCCAGGTCCCTACTCCCACCACCACAAAACAAGTGAAACTGAAGCAGAGGGCTGATAGCAGAGAAAGTCTAAAGCCCGCCGCAAAACCGCTCCCGACCAAATCAGTGCGAAAGGAGTCTAAAGAAGAAACCCCTGATGTCACAAAAGCTAGTCAAGTGGAAAAGCCCTCCAAAGTTGAAAGCAAAGAAAAAGTAATAGTGAAAAAAGACAAGCCTGTAAAAACCGAGACCAAACCTCCTGTGACAGAGAAGGAGGTGGCCAGCAAGGAAGACCAGCCCCCTGCCAAAGCGGAAGTGGCTGAGAAGCAAGCCACAGACGTCAAACCCAAACTCGCCAAAGACAAGGTGGTGAAGAAGGAACTCAAGCCAAAATCTGAGGAAAAGAAAGAGGAGAAGGAAAAGCCCAAGAAAGAATTGGCTAAGAAGGAAGAGAAAACACCCATTAAGAAGGAAGAAAAACCAAAAAAGGAAGAGGTGAAAAAGGAAATAAAAAAAGAAATCAAGAAAGACGAGAAAAAAGAACTCAAAAAAGAGGTTAAGAAGGAGACACCACTGAAGGACATCAAGAAGGAAGTTAAGAAGGAAGAAAAGAAGGAAATTAAAAAGGAAGAAAAAGAACCCAAAAAAGAAATTAAGAAGCTCCCTAAGGACTTGAAGAAATCCACTACTCCTCTCTCTGAAGCGAAAAAACCAGCTGCTTTAAAACCAAAAGTACCTAAGAAGGAAGAGACTGTCAAGAAAGAGTCTGTTGCTGCTGGGAAGCCAAAGGAGAAGGGAAAAATTAAAGTAATTAAGAAAGAAAGCAAGACATCAGAGGCTGCGGCCACTGGCACCACGGTCACCACAGCAGCTGCCGTGGCAGCTGCTGGGATAGCGGCCATGGGCCCTGCCAAAGAACTTGAGGCTGAGAGGTCCCTTATGTCATCCCCTGAAGATCTAACCAAGGACTTTGAGGAACTAAAGGCTGAAGAGATTGATGTAGCGAAGGACATCAAGCCTCAGCTAGAGCTCATTGAAGATGAAGAGAAAGTAAAGGAAACAGAGCCAGTCGAAGCCTATGTCATCCAGAAGGAGATAGAAGTCATCAAAGGCCCTGCTGAGTCCCCGGATGAGGGCATCACTACCACAGAAGGGGAGGGCGAATGTGAGCAGACTCCTGAGGAATTGGAGCCGGTGGAGAAGCAGGGGGTGGATGACACTGAAAAATACGAAGACGAAGGAGCCGGTTTCGAAGAATCCTCAGAGACTGGAGACTATGAAGAAAAGGCAGAAACTGAGGAGGCTGAGGAGCCAGAAGAGGACAGTGAAGAAAATGTGTGTGTGAGCACCTCCAAGCACAGCCCCGTCGACGATGAAGAAAGTGCAAAGGCGGAGGCTGACGTACATGTCAAGGAGAAGAGGGAGTCTGTGGCCAGTGGGGATGACCGAGCGGAAGAAGACATGGATGAGGCAGTTGAGAAGGGAGAAGCTGAGCTATCTGAGGAGGAAGGTGAAGACGAGGACAAAGCAGAGGATGCCAGAGAGGAAGAATACGAGCCAGAAAAGGCTGAAGCTGAAGACTATGTGATGGCTGTGGTTGACAAAGCAGCAGAGGCTGGTAGCACTGAAGATCAGTATGGATTCCTGGCCGCATCAGCCAAGCAACCCGGAGCACAGTCTCCTGGCCGAGGACCTGCTTCTTCAATCCATGACGAGACTTTACCTGGAGGCTCCGAGAGCGAAGCCACGGCATCAGATGAGGACAATCGGGAAGACCAGCCCGAGGAGTTCACTGCCACGTCTGGCTACACACAGTCCACCATTGAGATATCCAGCGAACCTACTCCCATGGATGAGATGTCTACTCCTCGAGATGTGATGAGCGATGAGACCAACAATGAAGAGACAGAATCCCCATCTCAGGAATACGTAAACATTACCAAATATGAGTCTTCACTGTATTCTCAGGAGTATGCCAAGCCTGGTGTTACACCATTCAATGGCTTATCTGATGGATCAAAAACGGATGCCACTGAAGGCAAGGATTACAATGTTTCCGCCTCTACCATTTCACCGCCCTCATCCATGGAAGAAGACAAATTCACTAAATCTGCTCTCCGTGATGCTTATTGTTCTGAAGAGAAAGAAGCGAAAGCCAGTGTGGCTTTGGAGATCCAGGATCCCACCTCAGCAGTTTCAGATGAAAGACTTAGTCCAGCCAAGAGTCCATCGCTGAGTCCGTCTCCGCCATCACCCATAGAGAAGACCCCCTTGGGTGAACGCAGTGTGAACTTCTCTCTGACACCCAATGAAATTAAAGTCTCCACAGAGGCAGAAGCAGTCTCTGTGTCTCCCGAGGTGACTCAAGAAGTAGCGGAAGAACACTGTGCCAGTCCTGAAGAGAAGACTTTGGAAGTGGTATCACCGTCTCAGTCTGTGACCGGCAGTGCTGGCCACACTCCTTACTACCAGTCTCCCACTGACGAGAAATCCAGTCACTTGCCCACAGAAGTCATTGAAAAACCACAGGCAGTGCCAGTGAGTTTTGAATTCAGTGATACCAAAGATGAGAACGAAAGGGCTTCAATAAGCCCCATGGATGAACCTGTCCCGGACTCAGAGTCTCCTATTGAAAAAGTCCTGTCTCCTCTGCGCAGTCCTCCCTTGATTGGATCAGAGTCTGCATATGAAAGTTTTCTGAGTGTGGATGACAAAGCTCCCAGTCGAGGTTCTGAAAGCCCTTTGGAAGGAAAGAATGGAAAGCAAGGCTTTCCAGACCAAGTAAGTCCAGTTTCTGAAATGACGTCCACTGGCCTTTACCAGGACAAACAGGATGGGAAGAACACAGACTTTGTACCGATAAAGGAAGACTTCGGTTTAGAAAAGAAAAGTGATGATGTGGAAGCTATGAGTTCACATGCAGCCCTGGCTTTGGATGAAAGGAAACTGGGAGATGTTTCTCCAACACAAATAGATGTCATTCAGTTTGGATCTTTTAAAGAAGACACCAAGATGTCCATTTCCGAAGGTACTGTCTCTGACAAGTCAGCCACCCCTGTGGATGAAGGAGTAGCGGAAGACACCTACTCTCACATGGAGGGTGTGGCCTCAGTCTCCACTGCCTCAGTAGCCACGAGCTCATTTCCAGAGCCAACAACGGATGATGTGTCACCCTCTTTGCATGCCGAAGTTGGCTCCCCACATTCCACAGAAGTAGACGACTCCCTGTCCGTGTCTGTTGTGCAAACACCTACCACTTTCCAGGAAACAGAAATGTCTCCCTCTAAAGAAGAATGTCCAAGACCAATGTCAATTTCTCCTCCAGACTTCTCCCCTAAGACCGCCAAATCCAGGACACCAGTTCAAGATCACCGATCTGAGCAGTCCTCAATGTCTATTGAGTTTGGCCAGGAATCTCCTGAGCACTCCCTTGCTATGGACTTTAGTCGCCAGTCTCCAGATCACCCAACTGTGGGTGCCGGTGTGCTGCACATCACTGAAAATGGGCCAACTGAAGTGGACTACAGTCCTTCTGACATGCAAGACTCCAGCTTGTCACACAAGATCCCACCAACCGAGGAGCCATCCTACACCCAAGATAATGATCTTTCTGAGCTCATTTCAGTGTCTCAGGTGGAGGCCTCCCCTTCCACCTCTTCTGCTCATACCCCGTCTCAGATAGCCTCTCCTCTTCAAGAAGACACACTATCCGATGTTGCTCCTCCCAGAGAAATGTCCTTGTATGCCTCACTCACCTCTGAGAAAGTGCAAAGTCTGGAAAGAGAGAAGCTCTCTCCCAAATCTGATATCTCTCCACTCACCCCACGAGAGTCCTCGCCTTTATATTCCCCTGGATTTTCAGATTCTACCTCTGCAGTCAAAGAGAATGCAGCAGCATGCCACACATCATCTTCTCCACCAGTAGATGCGGCATCTGCAGAGCCCTATGGCTTCCGTGCCTCAATGTTGTTTGACACAATGCAACATCATCTCACCCTGAATAGAGATTTGACCACATCTGGTGTGGAAAAGGATAGTGGAGGAAAGACACCTGGTGACTTTAGCTATGCCTATCAAAAGTCTGAGAAAACCAGCGGGTCCCCAGATGAAGAAGAAGATTATGACTATGAGTCTTATGAGAAAACTGCTCGGACCCCAGATGTGAGCAGCTATTACTACGAGAAGTCAGAGAGAAGCGTGAAATCCCCATGTGACAGGGGCTACTCCTATGAGACCATGGAGAAGACCAAGACCCCTGAAGATGGTGGCTATGCCTGTGATATTACTGAGAAGACCACCCGGACCCCTGAAGAAGGCGAGTACTCCTATGAAGTCAGTGAGAAGACAATAAGGACCCCTGAAGTGAGTGGTTACAGCTATGAAGTAACTGAAAGGTCTAGGAGGCTCCTGGATGACATTAGCAATGGCTACGATGACACTGAGGATGGTAGCCATACACTAGGGGACTCTAGCTACTCTTATGAAACCACTGAGAAAATTACCAGTTTCCCTGAGTCTGAAAGTTTCTCCTATGAGGCGTCTACGAAAACAACACGCAGTCCTGATTCTTCCACATACTGTTATGAGGCAATGGAGAAAATCACCAAGACCCCGCAGACATCTACATATTCCTATGAGACCTCAGACCGATGCTACTCTGCAGAAAAGAAGGCCCCTTCAGAGGCCCGCCAGGAAGTTGATCTCTGCCTTGTATCCTCCTGTGAATATAAACATCCCAAGACAGAGCTTTCACCCTCCTTCATCAATCCCAATCCTCTGGAGTGGTTCGCCAGTGAAGAGCCCACTGAAGAATCTGAGAAGCCCCTCACACAGTTAGGGGGTGCTCCGCCACCTCCAGGAGGAAAGCAACAGGGCCGACAGTGTGATGAAACCCCTCCCACTTCAGTCAGTGAGTCTGCTCCTTCCCAGACTGACTCTGATGTCCCCCCAGAGACGGAAGAGTGCCCCTCCATTACAGCTGATGCAAACATCGACTCTGAAGATGAGTCAGAAACGATCCCCACTGATAAAACAGTCACATACAAACACATGGACCCCCCTCCGGCCCCCATGCAAGACCGCAGCCCTTCTCCACGCCATCCTGATGTGACCATGGTAGACCCAGAGGCCTTAGCCATTGAGCAGAACCTGGGCAAAGCTCTGAAGAAAGACTTGAAAGAAAAGACGAAGACCAAGAAGCCAGGTACCAAGACCAAGTCCTCCTCACCTGTCAAGAAGGGAGATGGCAAGTCCAAGCCCTTAGCAGCTTCACCAAAACCAGGGCCCTTGAAAGAAGCTTCAGATAAGGTGTCCAGAGTGGCTTCTCCTAAGAAGAAAGAATCTGTGGAAAAAACAACAAAAACCACCACTACTCCTGAGGTCAAAGCTGCACGTGGGGAAGAGAAGGACAAAGATACCAAGAATGCTGCCAACGTCTCCAAGTCAGTGAAGACTGCAGCTGCAGGTAGGCCGGGCATTCTGAGGTAGGCCACAACCACGCTTTGACTCAGAGCCGTGATATTTTCCTGTTGATACTGGGTAGATAAGGGCACACAAATTAAGGTCTTCCCTTCCCTCCACTATTCTCTTCCATCTGAAGCCTGTATGTTGGTCCCATGTGTCTGTCAGGCCTGTGGACAGCTCAGCATATGACCTACTACAACTTGATGAGTTCAGATGGGGTTCCTGGGTTTGCACCACCTTGGAAGACTGGCTTCAGGTGTGCTGCCCTGGAAACAGCTGAGGGATGTAGGCCTGGAGCTCCCAGAGGCCCCATACCAAACCTAAAATGATGAGCCTAGGGCCAGAAGTCAAATGTTAGAGTCTTTTCTTTTAAATTAAGAATTAAGATTTTCATTTTGTAAAAAAAAAAAAAAGAAAATCACTCTTTGGTAGTACATCCGCCATAAAATGCAGTGTTCTGTTTTCTAATCAGCTAACAAATAGCATAATTTCAGTTGACCAGCCAAAAAGAAAACACTGAAGCTCTTCTGTCCTCCCTTTCTTACCCCAAGGCCACTTACAGAGACACAGAACGCTATTTCCAACTGAAATTCCACTTGGCAGTAGCAGATACTCCTGAATTCTGCTGCTTCTTGATTTGCCACTGATTCCTAGATTTATCTTTTTCTCAGCAGTGACTTGGTTTTTGCTAAAACTGGTCTTTGCTATCCCAACTCTATATTGTTACTTTAAATCATTTAGAAAGATTTGCATTAATACATTGGGGGGGGGGCTATGTACAGCTATCCAAGGATTTTAGATCATAGTTTATAAAGTAAACTAAATTGACCTAAACACATAACCCAAAAAAATTGTTTTTCTTAAACATTTGTTTGATTTATTAGGGAGATGAACTTTTGGGGCTCACAAGTCCAGAACATTTTAGGATGTATTAGATCTGCAGATTTTTACTTTGCACGGTGCATCAGTTTTAGGGCTCACATTCTCATCAGATTTGGTCTTTTTACATCCAGAAAACAAACTGAATTTGTGCTGGCTTAGAATGATTGTAAAAACCACCAGGTCAGGTTCACTCCTTGGTCTGAAAAAGTTGACAGTTGACCTGCACATAAGAGAAAACATGACACGCATTCAAACAGGTAAAAATCAGCTGCAACCCGCTGCCAGCCCTGCTTGGACACACATCCACCAGATCATACAGTAGGTTTCTTAAAAAAAAAACAAAACACTTTTTGAGACATCTGAAGAAATAATTTAAAAGGCAGAGTAACAAAGAGGAATTGATTTAGTTTTAAAGATGCTTTTTTAAAAGGCAAATTTGAGTGACTTTTTAAAAAACAAACCTGAATGGAGTTTTGACAGCTCCCAGCTTGGGTTTCCAGAAACAGTATTCATTTGGTGTTGATAGTGGTAATTCAGTGTTCAAGAAGAAGTTGCAGGCATGCTCATTACTAGAATGAAAGTCATTTTTATGTCTTGCAGGGCTACGAATTAAACCTGGGGTCTCATGTGTGCCAGGCAAGTGCTCCACTACTGAACTAACTACATCCTCCTCAGTGGTTTATAAACATTTTGAAATAGAGTTTTGATAAACTGCCCACACTGGCCTTGAACTTGGAGTTCTTCTCTGGCCTCCTGAATAACAAGGATTTTAGGCTTGAGCCACAGTGCCTGGTTCACAAATCAATTCTGTAGGAGGGCCCAAATGGATATTTTGAAGGCTTTCAGCTCATACTCATGAAACTAGCCTATTAATGTATATGTGAAATGAGTCAGTTTATCCAAATATGAGTTTGGCTAATTCCCTTACTTTGTAAAACTGGGTAGTTGATAGAATTCACTGGTGCTTTGTCTCTGGGATGAGACTTTCTTTTTTTTTGAGACAAGATACCATTATGTAGTTCAGGCTGGCCTTGAACTCATGGTAAGCCATCTGCCTCTGCCTCCCGAGTGAGCCACCATGCTGGCTACTGGGATGAGACTTTTTAAAACATCCCAATAAGCATATAGAGTCTAGCTGGCATTTTAACTGGCTTTACAGCAGTGGTCTCAACCAGCTGTCTGCCAGAATCACCTAGGGTGCTTTTACAAGGCTGTGGTGCCCACTTTCCATCACCAGCCCAGTGAAGTGAACTCTGGAGGACTGGGTGTCGTGAGCACCCAGGCTGATTCTCATTGTGCAGTGAGGATGAAGAGCCACTGCCCTGAAGTGCTCCTTCTGCTGTTTCTAAAACTTTAGTGACCCTTCTAACTGGGACAAGCCAGCAGGCGAGCTTCCCAAACAGGGTTTTAGGAAATTCTGGGGTTCATCTGAATCTCCATGTTTCCCAGGCCTTTCTACCGAAAGCTGGGAAACTGGGCTACCGGTTGCCTTGTTTGCCAGTCGGATACATAGGTGAAGCAGACTTTCTGAACCTTCCTTTGTCACAGCTTGATGTCCAGCCCTGTCTAGGGATGAGTGTGTGCCCTCAGAGCACTATTCTAAAGAAAGGAGACAGTGTTTCTTCGGGTAGTGGATGAGGCTGAGGTGCTGAGGGTATTGGAGATCTCATGGAATTAGGATCTGAGCCATTTACTAAGTCACATGTTTGTTATTCTGCATGCTGTTTACATACTACCAACCATTGAGAAAACTGGCATCAGAGAAGACTGTGATGTGAATCACGAAGTTCGTTTGACTGTTTTACCAGATACAGATGCTTCCTTTGGCCTGTTTCTGAGGTCATTTTTCAAATTAAAGCCTGTAGTAGCAGCTCCTTTAGGAGAGGCATTATTATCTAGGGCCATCTTTTGGAAATTTCCTGTTTCCTAGTAGGTTATTATTATGGGAAATATCCCATTCTTCATTTGTCCTTCTGGGCTCTGGTTGATAAACAACCAATTATGGTCTGTTTTTTCAGATTATAGTATCAGATGCGGTCTACAAGTTAACAGGGAGATGGAAGTGCTGACATCTCTCTGCATGTCCCGAAGAAACTGCCTGGGATTAGTGGGGAAGGGAGATTGGGTGCAGGGGGAAGGCATATTGAATATCCAGGTTTGTTTACGTCACTGTGACCCTTGCATTGTCCCTGTTTACTGAAGGCCTAGGAGCCACAAAAACGGCCAAGCCGTCCGCTGTGCCCCCAGGCCTCCCCGTGTATTTGGACCTGTGCTACATCCCCAACCACAGCAACAGTAAGAACGTCGATGTTGAGTTTTTCAAGAGAGTGAGGTCATCCTACTATGTGGTGAGTGGGAATGACCCTGCCGCCGAGGAGCCCAGCCGGGCTGTCCTGGACGCCTTGTTGGAAGGGAAGGCTCAGTGGGGCAGCAACATGCAGGTAAGAGCCCCAGGACCATTGTGTTCACGCCATGGGTGAGCTGGGTTTCGAAGCAGGATAAACTACCTATGTAAGACGTAATTCATTTTTCTGATCTGCAAAGCTGGCCCAAGATGAATTGCTTTTCCCCACATTGTATTGAGTATTGTGAGTTTGTGTGTGTGTGTGTATGAATCAAAGTGGTCTTATTTCTGCAGGATAGCTGCTGGAGAAGTGTTTTTATTGTTCGGTGCTTTGTGAGTAGATGAAAGCTAGGATTATGATCATTTAGGAAATAACTGTGCAGGTGAAATCATACTAGGAGCATTGCTCCTGAGAAGCTTCCAACTCCCAAACCACGTGTCTGGCTATGAGCTTCCCCATCAATCCAGCTGTAACCTTTGCTTACTTAACTTGTGAGTCTGCATGGAATCACAGTTATTTAATCCTCTGAGATCTAATGGAAAGCACTTAATGACCTCTTTCTGAATATTGGATTGAAATTTTATTAAAGCCATTTAACGCTCCACTCGTCCAACCCCAAGCACACACGTGAGTCACAAATACAAATCTTTGTTCTGAGGGAAAAAAGTTATATCCAGTGGGTGGGTTTCTGAAGGCTTCATGTCTCAAGAATAACTAAAACTCCTTGGGTTAAATATGCATTGTCTTTCATGAGAAATTCATCAGTGTGATGAATTTGATGAATCTTGAAGTATGAGAAATTTCATCTTAACTGAAAAATCAACTAACTGATAAAAGCAACTAATAAAATCAGCTAGTTGTTGCTTTTAGTTCATCTTTAATTTCCTCCCAGCTTTATTCTGGTTCCTGGAAAACCTAAGCTGAAAAATCCTTTGCATGTCTATTGGAAGCTGGAAAATTTTTTTCTTTAGTTTTCTCTGTCTGGTGGTCTCATACCTTGTCTTGTTTTTAAATCTGTTTTTTGGCTCTGCCCCCTACACAGCTCTTTTCTCTCTTTCTGCAGGTGACTCTGATCCCAACTCATGACTCAGAAGTGATGAGGGAATGGTACCAGGAGACCCATGAGAAACAGCAAGACCTCAACATCATGGTCTTAGCAAGCAGCAGCACGGTGGTTATGCAAGACGAATCCTTCCCTGCATGCAAGATAGAACTGTAAAAACAAGGCCAGCCACACCACAGAATTCGAACTTTGTTTCCAGAGATTCTTCAATTTGAAACTACCTTTTCTAAAACATCAATTCATCTGATTAAGTCACTGAACAATTACCTGCCAAATGCTATATTGTGTCATGGTGATGCAAATCACTAATATTGCTCAGTTTTTGCTGATCACTAAGGGAAGTAACAGTATTCCCACAATAGGGTTCAAGATACTGCAAAATTACCTACCCCAGTTCATCTCTGCTGAACATTTGGAAACCATGCACTAGCGAGCCCAACTGACTTCTGCTAGGTAGAGACATTTGTCTTAGAGAGAGAAATAGAGAGAGAGAGAGGGAGCGAGGGAGTGAGCGCACAAAGAATGCAGGAGAGAGAGAGAGAAAGAAAGATAAAGAATGAGAAAGAAAAGAATGCCATGAGAAGGAAATGTAATGGTAGAGAGTTCTGGTGAGATACCAGAGAGAGGAAAGGAAGAGTGAGCAGGATAGGGGAAAACAAAGAAAAACAACAGTTAGGTCTGCATTTTCTCAGGCAGTAGGTATTCCATAGTCTACATGGGGAAAGTTTTCCATTTTTGTCAGTAGGCGTCATCAAAAAAGGTCTTACTTTTCTAAAGCAATTTGGCTAAAAGAAAACAAATAGAATAAAACTAGTTATGAGGGCATGTGAGATGTTCACACCTTATTAAGCTCCTTCACTTTGAGGACTGCACACTGACATAATGTAGTTGAGTGTAGACTGGACGTGTAAGTGGTACAAGCCCCATTCAGAACTCTCCGTCTCTAACCACACATGTAAATTGATCTAAGGCATGCTCCCAGCATTTGTCCACCCACGTGGTCCACAGTGAGTCAGTTAACCTGCATGCAGCAGCACCCACATCCGCTCCAATTAACTGAAGCAAATACCAAAGCATTTGGGAGTACATATGGTAGACAGTTTGCCTTAGGAAGTGACTTGAATGTACAAAGATACTTGATGCACTTATTTTTTAATGTGAGACAGCAAATTTATAAAACATCCGTGTAGGATTAGTGATATCCAGTTGAAAGAGCCCATGTGTGTTTGAGCGTGGGGGTCCTAGAAGCTGATCTGATTGGTCCAACAGTTTGATGTTGAGTCATGCACGTTGAATACAACTTCAGTGCACTGGTGGCCTCTCAGTCAAACAAGTTGTGCCTTTGGTAGCTTCTTTAGTACTGCGAGTTCAAAATTGAAATGGCTTCTGTGATCAGAACTGGGAAAGCAGTGAATCTTACGGTGGAAGAGGTTCTCAGCAAGTGTACAGTATTTACCTTCCTCTGTCTTACATTGGCTTTTAAAATTTCCATTAACGTCAACAAAATTATGGGATCAAGTGTACAGCAGATTTTTTTTTTAGCTATGTGAGAACTTTTCATAGATGAACTTTTTAACAGATGTTTTAATTTACAGGAAAATGCAAAGAAAAATTTCAAGGGATAGTCTGGTTTTTTTTAAAAAATGTGTTTCATATGACAAAAAAATGAATAATGCTTTTTGAAGTTCTGGCGAGACTGCAGTCTGTATTGCAGTAATAATATTTATTAGAAACCTGTAACTACCGGGAATAATGATCCCTCTTACCCCTTGGTTCCCATAACACAAAAAGCTGAGTATGTGCTATTTGAGAGTCGGGGCGCATGGCATAGTAGGCTACATTTCAGGGCCTGTACAAGTGTATTACCCAGTGGTACCCTATGTACATCTTTCAGAAATTTTAGCCATGAGGTAAAAGCCAAGTTCAAAGGAACCCTAGCACAAATTTGCTTTGGAGTTTTCTTTTCTTAAAAAAAAAATAGCTTGAAAACAAAATGAATTCCCAACTCGTACTCCATCATGTAGAATACCTACATAATGTCAATCATTGTCATCACTGAACCATGAATCTGGGAACCAGATCATGGTGCCAGCGGACATCAGGCCTCAGGTTGCAGATCAGTGCACCCAGTGTTCAGATGTGGCGAACTTCTCAGTGACAACTGTCCTGTGCTCTGTCACGTTATGTTTCCTGCAGACTCTCAGATCTATGGAGTAGTGAACAGCGACCTCATTTTATTTTCTATGTTAGTTATTTATTTCAAAACTTAACATTTAAGTTTGTTTTTGTCTGTGATGTGTATGTTTTGCACTGCTAACTACTATGAGGGTTTAAACAATGCTTCTTCAGGGTCCCGTCACTGGGGACCTGTGCAGTCTACTTAATGCTGTGAATTACATTTTCCAAATGTCTAATTTTTTAAAGAATATTAATATTCTATTTTTGTTAGGCTTCTCTAGGAATGCAGTTTTTATTTATTACCCGATTTTTTTTCATGTCCTTAAAAATAACACATTAAGGGTACAAAAGTTTTACATGGTATAGAAAAGTCATTGTAACAAATGGATTTCATTGAGTATAAACACATCTAATTTCTTTCATGAGAAAAGCTAAAATACTTCAGGTAATTATTTAATGGTTAGCTGTTGAGTTGGTCCACATAATATGTGGGGAAGAGAAACAATTTCTAGCCTTCTTGCCAAATCTAGACCTCTGGTTGATTTTTCATTGATAAGTTATTTTCCAGTTTCCCAAATTAAGTTTATTAACTATGTATATTATTTTACTTTAAAAAATACAACCATTTTAGAAGAATTATAGCCAGCCTTCAGTTGTAATCACTCTACCACACTCCTTATTTTTAATCCCCTCCCCACTATGGGATTTAATGAGAAAAATATTTTAAAAAACTGTCACTGATCAGCTGGCTCTTTTTCCTGTGAATTCTGTCAGTACCATAGTCCATCTCTTGTGCTCCGTGATGGCCACAGAGCCTGAGAATACCAGGAAAACCAATATTTGCATTGCAGGGTGCTCCTGTCCTTCTAGACACGTTTCCTACCTGAGTGACTAACCTAATTTTTCTAGTTCCATAAGTACACAATTAGTTTAGTACCAGCCATCACAGAGTACCATGTACACTCATGGTGTAAGCCAAAAATTGACACAGACTTCTAGGAGCTTTGCTCATACCGATTACTTAATCCGAGTGTATAGATTGTATGAGTGGAAGGAATTTCCACTCTGTTTAAATGATGGGATTCTATCAAGATAGTGCTCATGGTCATGACCTTTTGGGTAGTGTTCTTAAACAAAATTCTGCAGAGACTAAATGTTAGCGATGATCCTCCATTTTCAATTTTAACCAATTCTGTCCCCTTTCTTGAGACTCCAACCCCTGTGCATGCTTCCTCGGTCTTGTGGTGGGACTGGATATAATTATGAGCCCCCCCTCCCCAACACCATTTTCCATGGAGTTCAAAAGAAAAAAAAATATTTTTCTTAATGTTACATATCATAGTGAATGGTTTCCCCAGTGTATATGAATGTTTTAAGTGTCTCCAATAGCTTATGAAGTTTAGGAGCTTTCCAATACTCATTTGATAAGATTTAATCAGTTGCTAATGGAAATTTTGCCACCTTTCATTTTCCCTCGTTTACCAATTTCTAGCTCTCAGGAGCTGCCCTACAGTTCTAGAATTGCTTTTCTTGCCTCTTTTTAGTCACCTGTCACAGGAGGTTCCTGCTCAGTAATGATATTGTGAATTAGGATAATAACTTTTTTTTTTTGGCGCCTCAGACTTAAGAGAAAAGATCCTGTTTCTTTTGGAAAGAAACAGAAGCTTTTATCTTTTCACCAACTGAACAACACACCAAAAGCAGCCTAGGGATGAGCATTCTTTGAAAGCAATTAGGTTATTCACCTGGTATTAAAACATACTTACTGTTTAAAAAAAAATCTGTGACTTTTATGAAGTTAATTTAAAAGGCAGCATAAAAAAACGAAAAGAAAGGGAAAACAAAAAACTGCTTCTCAGCACTTGTTTGGAGCTCTCTGAAACAGGAGCTACGGGGAAGGGGCTCAGAGGGGCTGCCCTTCCGGGAACGCGCCGGGCAGGCGGCTCTCAGCCACGCTTCCATGCGGCACATAGCCCTCATCTTTCCGGCTCGGAAAGAAGCGGCCCTGAGCCTGGCCGAGAAGCACTTCACACCCCTCTCTCTTGTTCTGAATGGTGTTCGTGTCAGTCTGCAGCTGTGTATGGTATTATGTCTTATACTCCTGCATCACTTCTATCCTATCCAGTCATATCTAATGTAGAAAATTAGTTTCCAGTGAAAGTAATATGTAGTGCTTTTATGATATTTGTGTGCAATATCCCCTCTTCCATTGAGGATATTTGATGTAAAGGAAAAAAAAAAAAAAACTCAGTTCCACAATAAAATACAAAAGTGGCAAAAGTTTATGTGTGTGCTGTGCTATTCTTGGCTTTGTTTCCAGTTGGCCCTTGCCACCCATCAGGGGGTGACTGTACTCCCCAGGGTGGGCTTCTTGACTTTTGCCAAATAGTTGGGAGGGTCCTGCTACTAAGTTTTGCAACTGCAGTCTTGTTGCATTTTGTAGGCCAGCTCTAAACCTAAAAGATGCTAGAGTATAAAGATGGAAACTTGGAGGCAAGGGGAAAGCACATTTCCAATTATTCCTGAGGAGGAAAAAAAAAGCAACCAGTGTGGTTGAAGGAGGATATTGAAGGTCTCCCACACAAACTGCAAATAAACTGCAAACCAGATTTGAATCTTAGCTTTGCCACACTCAGCAGCCAGGTGGCGGGTCCCCTAACCTGTCTGGTTCATTGTCCCCCCAGTGACATGAACGCTGATGAGATAGTCTGACCTGGTGGTTCCTTCCAACACTGGCATTCCTTGCTCTGTAAAGTCTGCCCGCTCAGCGATCTTGCACCGTATCTTACCTCCCTCTTAATTCCGTGCTCTTTTGCTGCCGAGTGTTGTGTGTCTGACACTCAGAAACTAAGTCAGGAAAGGTGCTTGCAGGTAACAAGAAACATCTCAGTGAGTAGTTTCCTCTGCCATTCAAATGGTTATGATCTGGATACTCCATACCCAGCAGGTTTCACTGGTGGTGTGAGGTTTAAAAGGAGAAAAAGAACATGTCTGAGTTGTTTGGGAAAAACAGACCAGCTAAGGTCCAGTGATCCACACTGATAGGAATGTGACCACAGAAGGCCAGAAGTGATGTCTCTGTAGAGCACTAGAAAGAGAGAGAGAGAGAGAGCGTGTGTATCTGTGAGGTTCAGCAGAGAGTAAGGTCCACATACAGGTGAGCAGAGACAGCTCAGCATGGTTATGTGTGGTGGGGAACCTGGCACCTCTAGTCCCCCTACACAGCCACAGAAAACCTGGCCACAGAGGGTTAGTGGCCATGTCTCAGAGATGGTTTTTTGGCCTCCAACAGTCACTGCAGCCTGTTTTGTCACTGATATCTGTTTGCCTATCACATCTGCTTTTTCATCTTGCATTGTAGTCTTAGACCATAATGCTTCCCTGAACAGTGCTTAGGAAATCATCACCAAGATTTGAATTACATCTATCAGAATACCACTGGCTAACAGGTTGTTTCTTGTTATGCACTGACAAATTGCTAGGTTCCAGGAAGTTTTCCTCCTGGTGTGATCCTGCAGTGACGCTGACCTCTTGTTTGCCAGGTGCCTCAGGGACCCTCAGACACAGGGATTTCCCCGAGGGCTGGTCATCCTTCCAGACCCTGTCCTGGCTTCATCCAGGTGGAGAAGACCATGTCCTCTGGCTCTTCTGCACACTGGAGAAAAGTTTTCAGTTTTTCTCCTATCTTCTGAGGTCTGTTGAGGTCCTACTTTCTCTCTCAGTGCGTGTGCATGTGTGGGTTACTTGAGATAAGGCCTCCGTCTGTGGTCCAGGCTGATCCTTGATGTCAGGGTCCTCCTGCCTCCATCTCCCCCGAGTGGTGCAGCTTGAGGGCTGTGCCGCTGCTGTGGCTCCCTCTTTTTCATTGTACTTCTCACTGTACTCATGCAATGATCTAACATACTGTTGTCTTGTGAATCCTTGGGCTCTCCCATAATTCCAGGTCACCATTTCCTCTTTGATCCAATAGTGTATGTCTTGGAAAGTGACCGGCAGGCACCATGTCTTTGGTCTTGCTCCCATAGTTCCTTGCTTCCCTGTGGGCTCACCGTGGGAGCTGCTGACCATTACTTCCCAGGTGATGAAACAGCTTGATTCAGAGGTCTGCTCCATGCTGCAGTAGACACAGCTGCGTTCTGTGGCCCAGACCTTTCCCAGTCACACACAAGTCTGTGCCACTCTGATGCCATCTCAGGGGTACTGATGCCATAGGTAATCAGATGGCCTGTATCTCTCCTCTGATCTCTACACCCATCAGCCCACTTGCCTGTCAAGCTCCCCACTTGGATGTTTAATGGGGATCTTTAAAATACCTAAGTGAAGTTTAATTGCCCCCAGACAAACCCTGAAATCCCTCCCCAAAGTGCTTCTTACCTTTATGTTTTTCTGCCTCATTAAGTGGCAATTTCATAATCCCAGCTGCATGGGTCAGAACATCTTTGCTTGTCAACAAATCTTGGCCTTCTAGCTTAACCTTTGAATAAAGTCACACACTGCATAATGCCATGTTGGTCAGTGATGGGTCATGTATCCAGTGGTGTATCCCATATAGACCTGGGTGTAGTAGGCTATAATGACTATATGCTGTGTTCCTGGTGTTCACATGACCAAACAGCACACTTTTTAGTGTATGTCCCTGATGTTCAACAATGCAGGGCTGTATCCAGTCCCACTCATTGTCCCCTCGGTGCCTGTCACTCCCTGTGTCCATCAGTCATGGCTCTCTCCTCTCCTGGCACAGCTAACTGATCATCTTGCTTATTGTTGCCCTACTAGTTTATTCTCCAGTAACAGCTAGAACAGTTCTCGCCACCTTCTCCATCCTCCTCCAGCCACACTGGCTGCCGTGCAGTCCTCAGGTACTTCTGCTTTCATCCGGGTCCTGGTGGTGACTTGTGCTTTGTCTGACATGCTTCTCCCCACGTGACTATCGCCCTCAACCTCAAGACAGTAGGTCTTTTTCAAATGTCATCTTCTGAGGAAGGCCTCCCCAGTCATCCTATTTGAAGCTACATTGTAACTTACACAATAGCACTAAGCAGCACTCACTTGTCCTCTTCTGTGCTGTCTTTGCATCCCCTGCAGCACTGTCACATGCTTGTTAACTCTCCTCTTCCACAGAATGTAACTGGCATGAAAGAAGGAAAATCTGTTTTGTTCACTGTTGTATCCTTAGTGACTATTTTATTAGTTCCTGACATATAGTAGATTCAATGATACTTGTTTAATGAATCAATAGACTTAGTTTCAGGTTGACTCATTATACCATGTAGTAGTTGAGAAGTGGGTTTGAAATTAGACACTGTTCAAACACAAGTGTCCCTGTCACTTTCTAATTGTATAGCATGGGAAAGTCACACCGAGTCTGTTTTCTCCTCTACAACATGTGGCTCATAATCTTTGCCCTATAGGATTGCTATAGGGCAATCCCCTATTGGAGGGGAGAAGCTACACTCAGGTGGGATAAAGGGCATTCACAGGTGGGTCATGTGACTGCTCTGAGCCAGAACCTGGCAACCCTCACCCCGCAGCAGATTTTCACTGGAGGAAACTTGAATGGGCATCGTTGACCTGTTTCACACATATAGGCAAATTAACTTATGAATGTGTTTTAAGGATTAAAATGTTGAACTCTGCAGAGATGAAACATCATGGAAACCCAAAAGCAAACAAGTTTCCTATCCACCTTTATCAGAAAATATAAATGTCCCTTTTAGAAATCAAATCTTCCTGCTAGTCTTTGACCCAGAATATAAAGCCCATACTGGAATTCACTTTCTGATGTTTTGTTGAAGAATAAACTCTTTTGTTCTCTGAGCACATCAAGCTCAGATCCACAATCTCTAACATTCACACAGAATAAAAACACAGCCTAAGTAACTATTTTGTTCTAAACAAAGATCCCAGTGGTTTCTGCCACAATCTCAGAAGCATTGCCACCATCTTTGTGTCGGGTGTTGACATCCTTGTGGCAGTATGCAATGTCAGCAAAAAGGCCAAATTAAGGGAGAGGAAAGGTTATTTACAAGGAACAAGTTATTTAAAATACAGGGTGGCTTTCTGACATAACTATGTCCCCTGTTTTACAAAGCAGGATTTAAAAAATTGATCAGTTTCAGTGCTTGAAGAATTCATGAACATACAGTCTCCCCACATTTCCTACTTCTATGTCTCACTGAAGCCACTGCCTCAGAATATTCCAAGTTTCACCCCTTTCTTGCCAACCCTGTGAGGTTCTCTCATCCTTGGGAATGGTCTGCATTATTACAGCAGTCCTGTCAGTCCCTGCCCATGTCTCTTAGGCTGGAGTTTCTGTCAGCAACATGACTGATGTTGCGGACTGAATAGTTCTTGGGTCTGGGGAAACTGTCTTGTAGGTTATCCCTGGCTTCTATTCACCACTCAAGACCCCAAAATTAGGTCCCGACTTTTGACAACCAAAAATGCCCGCCATCAAACCAAATGTGTGGTTACACCTGCAATCCCATTTCTGAGGTAGGAGGATGAAAAGTTTCAGGTCAACCTGAATAATTCAGTAAAACTCTGTCCTAAAAAGAAATATTTCACAGTATTCTTCATGCTGATTTCTTTGCAAATGCCATTAGGGGAATAGCTGTTGGTACTAATTGGTTTTTACTGTATGCCAATATCTAGTTTCTCTTTGTTATCAGCACTGTTGCAGTTTATTTCTGGAGAACTTGGTGCTGGGTCATTTATACTATATCTTCCCTCCACATATTAACAGAAGTGGTTGATCTTGGGACAGATGAAGGCGAAGTCTTGCCCAAGATTAGAAATCAGACACTTAACTAAAGAGCTCTCCATACTAGCAACAAAGTCTTTCACTTTAATTAACCCTTAATCCTCAAGGAAAATTAAAAAAGGAACTAAACCCAGTGGTCCCTAGAGTTACGATCAGCCTAACATGTGGACAAATTGGGCTATAGCCAGAATTTTAGTTTTAACTTATGAACAGTCTAGAGTTATGACCTGAATGCTGGCTGCTTGCGCTTTCAGATGGTCTCAAATACAGATTTAATCCCTAAAGCTTCTGGAAGGGACATCATGACATCCTTTTCTTTGTGGGGTTGAGAATCCTGGGCAAGTGTCTAAGGACAATGAGATCTGCCTGGAAGAATGCATGGCCTACAGTTATACAGGAGAGACTCTGAAGTCAACTGATCAACCTGAGTTACAACCATTCCTGCCAATCCCACCTCCGCACCTTTTTCTCCTCTGCAGTCAGGTCCCTCAACTTGCTTTTGCTCACTCTCAGCATCTACCCCTGGGAAGATGCAAGTCACACAGTGAATTTCTAAACAGGTACTTTATACCCAACTCTAAAACTCTGTCCCCCCCTACTATGACTTATTTCCCCCTTTTTTGCAGTGGTTACAACAAGTTTTCCTGAAAATCACCATACAGCTATAGCAAAGAGGATAAACAGAAGGCTGGCTGATACCTCCAGAGAAGACATCCAAAGTCAGGCACCAAGATCGTCAAGGCTAGCTGTCGGCAGTCAAGAGTGAAAAATGGCTTTGTTATTTTCAAGGCCTGTGGCTACTTATGAGATCTACCAAAACCTCCCTCCACAGGTGCCTGACATCCACAGAGAGGCAGAAGGCAAGGCCTGGTGTGAGGGCCACAGCCCAGAACGAGTGAGATATTGTACCTCACATCTCTTTTCTTCTCCTGACCACTCTGCCTTTTACTTCTTTCTTTTTTCCTTTTTTCAAGGAGCCTCTAAAGTGTGGGCCCAAACAGGGTTAGTCTGAATTGTTCATTTTAGTTCGATTTAAAATGCTTCGCAATGTACATACTTGGCACAGGGGTCTGTAAAAGGGCCATGTCTATGTCAGGGCAGCTTGGGACAGATCTATGGGACCAATTCAAGGACAAAGAGGCGATTCATTTAGTCAGTGCTCTTCTGTGAACCACTCCCACCTTCCAGCCATGATAGCACCTGACAGGTACAGAGGTACAGTTTCTCCCCCACTCGAAGACCTAAGTGTTTGAGGGTATGATCTGTAGTGCTCTGTTAGCTCCGTAACATGGGGCAGTATGGTTTTAGTATGGTGTCTTGCATACAGTGTGCATGAAGCAAATGCTGGAGGCAAATGGCAGCAGTGTTAGCACACAGTGCGAGTGCAGCAGACACTGGGCTTGGGCTCATCAAGACGGTTAGAGGGAGTAGAGCTTTTTTTAATTCCCTAGAACAGAGGGTCAAAACCCAGAGCCTTCTCACTGAGCCATAGCCTCAGACTCACTTTTTGTTTTTTAAAAAACTTTTTGACAAGTTCTTGCTAAATTGCTAAGCTGCCTAGGTGAGGTTCAAACTTGTGGTTCTCCTGCCTCATTGTCCCAGAGTATGGGGAAGGAAAACTTTTAAAAGGGGGTAAGATTATAGTTGATCACATGGGGGGAAAGCGGGAAGTCAAATTCTTAAGGTCCAATGAACAAACAACTCGCCAGGAAGAGTACACACCCTTTCAAGGCGACATGGGAAAGAGTGAGATGGCAGCTTGCCTGAGGGCAAGAGAAAAGTTTTTTTTTTTTTTTCCAGGGATGGTCTTTTTGAATCCATCTGTAGACTTGGAAGAACAAATTGGTATAAAGGGGGCCAGATGGAAAGAGAACTTTTCTTGGTTTTGAAATAGCCAAGTAGGTATGGAGTCAAGGTCCCAAATGAAGAGTTTTTCCCTTGAAAGGAGGAAGGGGATAGTGGAGAGAAATGGTAGGGATTGGCACTGTTAAAAAAAAAAAAAGGAGGGAGACTGAGACTAGGCCACAAGGCCCTGATCTTTTTGATGAAACGGAAGGCAGAGTATACCTACCTGCTCATAATTGCGGGCAAGGGTCCCAGGCTCATGCAGAGAAGCAAAGCTACTGAGGGAAAAGTGAATCATTTGTAGATAAACGGAATGCTGATTCAGCCGTGGATGAATTTAGCCTACTATAAACTTATATACTAACATTTAGTAAGTCAGAAGAAAACAAATGGTATTGAATCAGTAACTGCTGAGGCAGCCCTGCAAAGTACCAGAGTCAGAAGGCTTAAAAGAACTCTTCTGAAGTCAGAAGTCAGAAATCACAGTCAACGGGGCCATGCTCTGTGTGAAGACTAGGGGACAAGCCTTTAGCTTCTGGTGTCAGCAGGCAAGCCTGATGTCCTTAGCTTGTGGATGCTCCCGTCCAGTCACGAGGTCACCCCTCTCTGTGTGTCTGCACACTGTCTTCCTCCCATGTGCCTACCTTCCCCTTTTTCAAGGAATACCAGTCATGCTGGATTAGCATTAACTCCGGTCTTCTCAGTTTTATTAACTCAGCAAAAGATCTTCTTTCAACTGAGGTCAGATTCTAAGTCAGTGGGGCTTAAAATCCCTCTTTTAGGACAATTCAACCCAGGTAGGTCTAAGGACCTAGCCTCAAGGACTGCAAATGTACCTGGATAATGGGAGAGGGGAGAATGACGCCAATGAGAACATCAATAGGATGACTCACCCTGGGATCTGGGCAGGGAAGGAGGCAAACAGGTGTGCATTCTGGAGATCAGAGTTGGCGTGACAGAGCATGGAGAAAGGTTTACAGGCGGGAGTCACGGGAACAGTTTGGCAGGGACTGTGGTAGAAGAGAAGACTGGAGGATGGGGCTTCTGGGTCCAACCTTCCATCAGGGCTACAAGGCCGGAGGTCTGGCTATGACTCGGGGAATTCCCCAGAGGTCTGGACAGCAGCTTCACCACTGCATGTGAGAGGTACAGAGGCAATGTCAGGTAATGGGGTGGAAGACAACTGCAGTGACAGGTCACAGTCCTCGAGGGAGCTGGGGGAGCATGTCAGCGCTCAGGAGCCAGGAGCTCAGGTAGACGGAGAAACACAACCAGGAGTTCTGACACAAGTGTGAGGGAAGCTGAGCAGCAGGGTCAGGTAAGCTCTTGTTGAGGCTGAGTGCAGCGGCAAAAGGACCCTTTGGTTGAGGACTTGGAATAAAATGTAGTAAGTGCAGAGGGGGTGTTATGACCTGTGGTCAGAGATGGGGCTTTTCGGGGGGGGGGGGGCTGGATCAAGGACGAGATGCCGGGACTGATCCACCTGTGAGAGGCTAGCACGAAGGGTGTGACTGCTGTCCCCTCTAAGGATAAGTAGCCCGGATGTGATATAAAGGACAAACAGCTGCTGTGGACTTCAGCTTGTCTCTTGCCGCTTTGGACTGCCTTGCTCCTTTCTGCCTGCTATGGACTGTTCCTCCTCTGCAATGCCCCTCTGCCAGGCCAAACTGCACTGGTGCCAGCTGACTATGGACTGAAAACTGCACACTGAGAGCCAAATAAATCTTTCTTCCTTTAACCCTGGACGTCAGGTATTTTGTTTCGGTAACTAAAACCAGGAGTAAAAATGAAAGTAAAATTAGGAGTCAAAGAATTAACCAGATGCTTTATGCAGTGAGTCATTCATTTACTGAGCACAAGCTGCTTTTATCTTGACTCTCCCTCTTCATGTAACAAGACAGGCTGAAAAACCCTGCTCTTGATTAAACCAGCAAGTCAGCACCGACCTTGGTCAGGACTCTCAGCCTGAGCCCGAGTCGGCGCCACAGAGCCCTGTGGACCTGGCCCACAGCCAGGTGGAGGGAGGTGAAGGTAGCTTTGCGACTTTCTTCACAGCATGGGGCTGCCTGCGGTGTGGACACAAAGTAATTCCCCAGTAGCCGTGAGTGGTGATCGTTATGTGTGGTTCAGAATCACGGCAATGATCACGGTGGTGAGACTCACTCTTCTCCCTCCTTCCTCCAAAGATAAATATCGAGGGGTTATTTCAGTGTATTCTTTATTTCTGCAGGTTCCTGATAGCAGCACAATCTCGAATGAGCCCGCTACTGTACTCAAAGGCAACATTACACAGCAAGCCAGCCACCCCACCCTTTCACTGAAGGAAGCCTCAGCAAGGAGTTCCTCATCTCCTGGCAGTTTTTCAGTTACTCACAGCAGCTATGCGTCCAAAGCCCAGTCTCATCTTGTTTTCACTGAAGACTTTCACAGAAACGTGTGTTCACAAGTTGTGTGTGTGCACGTGTGTAGGTGGTGTGCGTGCGCAAGTACACAAAAGGCTCCTGGAGGGAGTAGCAATGATGCTCTGGAAAAGCGACCCAACACAATGAAGCAGCCACAGGAGGAGCGCTTTACCACGGGGCCAGGTTCCGCTCCAAACCCTCACACTCTAACAGTGTCACCGCAGTTGCCTCATCTTTGAAATCCATTGGGTCCTGGTCTCAAGGTCATTCTTGTTGTAGAGCCCCCAGAGCGGACTCACAGGACGATCCATGGTGAGGAGGATGTGGGAGTGTGAGCAACACAGCCAGCTTGCAGGAAGGCTGTACTAGTGAGGGGACTAAGGGACACAGCGTCCAGACCTGCGCCCCACAGGCCCGGGGTGCTTCTACCACTCTCACTGGGTGCTGGGCCTCTCCAAGTTCCCAGTTGATCTCTATGCGAGGCTGGCTGCCAGGAGCCTCCAGTGTCCCGAGAGGAATTCAGCTGGTGGCTTTGGTCCAAGCACTTGCCACTTGCCTAGCTCTTGGCACATGGAACGGGCAGTCACAGCTCTGTGATAAGTAGCACGGCGTGGCTGTTAGACCACGTGTGCCTGTTTTAAGAAATGCCAGAGAGAAACGGTTGAGGCCCCAGTCATCCCCACTGGGAGCTGCAGCGCCTTGGCGTCGCCCGCAGGGCTGGCCTGGGCACATTAGGCAGCTGCCTTGGCTGCTTTCCTGGCCTGGTACTCCTGCCTGGCTTTCTCCCGGTGCTCCTGCTCCTTCTGTCGCAACTGCTCCAGCTCCACTCGCCACTCCTGCAGCGTCTGCTCATAGGCAGTGAGGTCCTCGGGCTCCAAGGTGGGGAGCTTTTCCTCAGCGAGCTGGGTGGTCAGAGTCAAAAGGCTTTCTGACTCAACTCTGCCCAGAGACTGCAGCTTTGACCGACAGACCTGTTGGAAATGAAGGAGTGAGAGGAGGAGAAAGAGGAGAAGGGAGAGGGACATAGGAGTAATTGAGCAGAAAAGAGAAGCCATTTAGTGCCCGGGCCCCACACTTCGCTTGCAGGAAGAGCTCTTTGTTGGGATGCTGTCAGGTGGCCGTTCGTCCAGGCCCTGCTCCCTTCTGCCTGTTATTTTCCCTTCAGCTTAGAAGTCTGCCTAAGCGGCCTGACATGCGATTTCTCCCCACTGACTCCCACACGGTATATGGAACTCCACACGCGGGGACTCCCCGTGCCTTGTTTTAAAAATAAAAACCTCGAAGTTGGCACAGGTGTTACACATGATGTCTCCACAATGACCTATTCTGATCGAAGCAGCCAATTCCACAGACCATGATTCTAGGATGCAAACAAATTGGCGGCGACCTCTAACTGATAACCTGGAGTACGCCGCTTCTTAGCGTTTTCCTCCAAATGGCCATGGTTAATGTGTGCCCTGCCAGCGGTCCTTTTAACAGACGGGAATCCTCGAAGGGTTCTGCACTAATGGCATGCTAAACAGGTCCCAAGAGCGCCTGCTCTATTAGAAGCTTCCACCTGCTGTGCCGCCTGCAGTCAGCCTTTCCACCCTGCCGCTCACAGCTCCCTCCCGATGGCAGCTTGGTTTGGTCAGTGATGTATTCCTGAGAAGTAAAGTATTACAAACGCTAATCTACTTAAGTGCTTCAAGATGCAGATCCTCAGCACAGCCACTTACGGTCCCAGCTGCTGTTTATACTGCACATTCCCATGTCTCGAAGCCAGTGCACCGGCTGAGAGCGTCGCCTGCTCTTCTATTAAAGAGGATAGGAGGTGGGCGAGGTCCATGGGCTCCGAGCACAAGTGGAGGCCTAGTGTGATGGGCCAGTCCTACATGGGCCCCAACTAAGACCTCAGACGAATACAAGTCAAGCAACAGCAAGAAAAGAATATGTAACACAAAAACGATTGCTTTCCGACAGCACTTTCCACGTGGTTAGGGGCCAAGGGGACATCCTGGGTCTCAGAAAAAGGTCTCAGCTCTGACTCTCAAAACTTTTCCAAATCTCAGTTCAGTTACTTCACAGGCAAGTGTCAGCCTTGGTGTCCTGGGACCCATGGAGCTGCCACCCGGGGCTTGTGAGGATAAAGCAGATATGAGGGTGACTAACACACCGAGCAGGCAGTGAACATGTGCCTCTTCTGCTGGTTTTCATAACATGCAAATGTGGAAAACAAAGTCCCTCCGGCCTGGGAACTTAATGCAGGCCAGATTTCTATCCTGTGAGATTAAATATATTCAAAGTAAGAGAAAGGAGTGAAAATTTTTAGTAGTTATGCAGCAACGTGGCTCCATGTGAATGTGAGGATGAAAATCTGTGGACAAAGTAAGTTTTTTTTTTTTTAAAAAAAGCCTTTCTAAATAAACCTTCAAAGTTAGACAAGAAGAAAGGACTACCATGAATATTCTCAACCTAATTCTACTACCAAGTCTGTGTACCTTGGGGTCATTAATTATCCTTTCTTTCTTAGTTTCAAATTAGAAAAAGGTTAACAATGAACTTAAAAGGACTGGGAGAAACAGTTGCTTAAATACAACAGGAAAAGTTTCTCATCACTGGTTCAATATAATTACTAAATAGATTTAAATTAACAGTCTAGCAAAGTGTATATCTCTCGGCCACAAAATGACACAATGCTCTGCTAGCAAAAGCGAGAAAGTCTTCTGCTGTCTTCCAAGAAGCCCACTGAGGCAGCATTCTTCTCTCTGTGCTAAGTGGACGAGAAACAAGGTCAGAAGGAGGCCCAGGGTTTAGCCCTGAATGGGCTTCCTTCTCCCTGGCGGTGACTGCAGGCACTTGGGGATGCACACAGTTGAAAGCTACCAAAGACGGCCTGAATGCTGAGGGCCGTTTACACAGCCGTGCAGTACAGAAGAGCACTTCCACTGGCCCTGGTGATCGGCAGTACGGCCTGGTGACCAGAATAACTGCTGAAGGTGAGTGACCGAAGATGCTGACTCCTCCTCTTACGCGCCCAAATGGGCTCTGTCACATGGGACTGGGTTTCTGACCCACCGCAGTCAGTGCCATTTAGGGACCAGATGCTGTCTTCCCAAGGTGGGAGCCAGGTCATAGCAACGAGGAGGCAAAGCTCTCACCGACCCCCAGGCACCACCCTTGATGAGGGACAATGACCTGCTGCTTAGTGAGCAAAACTGTGAAGGTTTAGCTCAAGTACAAAAAGAAGCATAGGGCTGGGGATTCTGCTCAGTGGTTCTGGCGCCTGTCTTGCAAGCACAAGGACCCGGGTTCGATCCCTGGTTAACCACATACAGTAGTGGGTGTGGAGACTCATGCCCAGCAGCAATCAGTATCACATACCACAGTGCCAGGCTGGTGGCTCATGCCTGTAATCCCAGAATTTGGGAGGCAGAAGCAGGAGGATTGCTGTGATGTGAGTTTGAGGCTGAGCTCAGGGCTAGCCTGAACTACAAAGTGAGACTCTGTCTCAAAAAAAAAGCATAAAAATTTTATCACTTTCCTTCAAGACCATTTCCTGTGGAAAGCAATCAAAATGCCATTTTGATGTTAGCCTTGAAGCCCCTTTGAGTGTGACGATGGTGCAGGAATGCCAAGAAGGCTGCTCGTCCATCAGCACGGCCTAGGAGCACGTTTTCTGCACACCCGGGACAGACTCCATGTGTGCTCACCTGAAAGCGCTCCAGGTACTGGGGAAGCCTGGACTCTTCCGGTTCCTCTATGTCTAGCTGCTCCACCACATTATCCTGGGCCAGCTTGTCTTCACCTTCTGGGGCAGGTTTCTCTGGAGCCTCCTCGGCTGGGGACGTCAGTGTCTTCAGCACACCGTCCAGCACATCGAGCTGAGGAGCAGAGTCGGGGTTACACATGGTCTGTACTGCATACATGTGGCAAAGAGACTGGGAAACTAACAGCCAGGGTGAAGAGGGCCTGAAGAACTGAGTGCGTGAGACCCTGGGCTTGGTCCCCAGCAATACATACATACACGTGGGTGCACACTCACACACACAAAAGGGAGGAGACCGACGTTATAACACTGTTCACACATTAGAAACACCCTGTCACATGATGTGGGAAACACAGGACAAAGCAACCGGTAGAGGGAAGCCTCCCACAGGGAGCATTATTGGGGGCATACAATCAAGTTCGCTTTTAATTAGCTAGGCAAGAACCCAAGAGTTATGCTTGATGGCTGATCAAGAACCTCCCCGTTCCAGGTCTTCCTTGGAGTCAGTTTGGGACGGGGACAAAGGGAAATAAAGACAGAAAGGAAAGGCTACCACAGACCACAGCCTGGCCAAACGCATGTTAAAGCTGCTGGATACAGGCGAGGGCCTCCCTCCGAGAAAGATCTGAGCTCACAGTGTGCCTGTAAATTAGACATTAGCCCAATCCACATGAGCTGCAAGGAAAGGCCAGCGATACATCCATGAAATCCATTTTAATGAGGTGATTTATGTGACTTAAGTGCTAAGGAAGCTCAAAATCAGCTGAAAATTCCCTTTTGTCTTATTCCTGTGTCCCTCTGCTTCAGGTGCACCTCTCTTAGCCCAGGGAGGGCCGAGTCGGCAGAGCAGGTCAGAAACAACACAGGGCCAGCGATAAACACCTGCTCGGACACTGTCTGGTCCTATCCATGTCATATCACAGCAAACATCCAAAAAAGTCCACCAAGCCTGTACCTTCTAACACATGACACCTAAACTAGGCGTGTATCATGTTCTTGCTGACATGTCAAGAACAACCCTGTAGGCTAGAATAAAAGGATACAATTTGGAAGGAAGAGTTCCTTGGAGAAGAATTTATGTGCAATTTTTGTCTTCAATCGGCAGCACAAAGTATAGCAGGCTTAAAACATATATATTCAGAAGTGTACATGTTTTCTACATGTCTGGGGAAGACTAAGTTTGAGGTGCCAATGCAAGCACCAGACCTGCATCTCTCCTGACTGAAAAGAAAGCCAAGTGCTGAACCTCAGGGAACAGGAACAAGACAAAGCAGAAAACGGCTTCACAGTGACCTTTTCTCCAGGCAAGGAGACGGTCACTGTCCTGTGCTCACTCTGTCTAGAAAAGATGCTCCACCAAGTATGGACAGTGGCTGCCTGCAGGACCTGTCGAATATGCTAGAGTCTGGGCTAAGTCTAGTAACTTCATAGTGTCAAGGGCCTGAAGTGACTCAGGGAAAAGAACTCTGAGGCTGCTGCAGGGACAGTGCCTGAGGCCGGGCCAAGTGAAAGCCCAGGGTTTTGAAATAAACACAAATTCAGATCTCAGTGTCACACACACCCCCTAGAATGGCTTACTGGAAGGAAAGATGGCACCACTACCCACAGGCCTCAGATCTTTTTCTTGTGGGCTTTTACAGGGGGAAAAAATTGCTATGTAATCTCTCAGGACTGTATAAGGATACAGAAATGCCAAAAGTATTTATCCTATGGCAGGCACCCACTGGGATTTGTTTGGGGGTGTAGGTGGGGTCAGTGCAGTGGGCAGCATTTTATTGAGCTCAGCTTGAATTTCAGGGGAGCAAAATTATTTTCTTCCTTCTCAATGAGCTATTAGTTAATAGTAGTTTTAAGTTCTAGTGCTTTTTTGTCAGTAAGAGTGAATACGTGCTTTTTTATTCATACTGAACTGGGTATGTACCTATTTCATACAAATATAAAAAGTAGGGGTAGGAGAAAGACAATGAAAAGAAAAGAAGCCCTAGGCCCAACTTATCATGAGGAAGAGTGGTGGCTGAATCTGGGGGAATGAGGGTGAAGGACATACCGCTTCTCTGCACAGTTTTATGTCCCCTGGGGAGGAGGCCACTTCCTCCATCACTCGAAGGGCCCGGTCGAGGTAGCCTGGTTTCCATATGAGAGGCATGTTGTGGTACACAGCCCGGAGTCCGAGCTGCAATTCCACCTTTCCTGTGGCCAGAAAGAACACGGAAGAATGCTCAGTCACGTCTTCCCACGCCATCTGAGCCTGAGGACTGAAGGTACCAAGTCTGCTATTACAGAAATAGAAGATCATTTCAAACCTACACCAAGAGCTTCCTCTTCATTTAGCGACCTGGTGACTTTTGAGAAAAATGAAGAGTGGTAAAATTTGGCCAGGCATGGTACAACACCTATAATCCCAGCACAGTGGGAGGCTGAAGCAGAGAGATCACAAGTTCAAACCTAGCCCGGGCAATTTAACAACTAAATGAGTCTTTTTTTAAAAAATAAAAAATAAAAAAAGGCTTGGGTTTAATTTCCAGTACTGTTTTTTTTTTTTTTTTGAGACAGGGTCTCGCTTTGTAGTTCATGCTGGCCCTGAGCTCAGCCTCCAACTCACATCACAGCAATCCTCCTGCCTCTGCCTCCCGAGTGCTGGGATTACAGGCCTGAGCCACCATGCCCAGCACTGTGGTATGTGGTACTGGTTGCTGCTGGGGTGAGTCTCCATGCCCAGTATTGTTATATGCTTACCGGGGATCGAACCTGGGCCCTTGCGCTTACAAGACAGGCGCTGGAACCACCGAGCTATATCCCCAGTCCTCCAGTACTGTTTTGACAAAAAACAATAACATATACTGATGTTGTTCAACTGAATGTACCTTTTATGATATAAATTTTTGTGATTATTTTTCCTGTTTCCTCAGGGCTGGCAGACACTTTTCTAGGCCCACCTGAATGACTGGCCTCAGGGAAATTTCAAGAGGATGCCATCATTGCTGCCTCTCTGGAGGGCTCCCCTTAAAATGAAGTCAGTGGGAGTACTATTTTTGTCTTAAGATTAAAACCTTTCCCAAAAAACGAAATTCTACAACTTCACTACAATGAAAATTTTCTCGACATCTGACAATTTTCTCTTGCCAGGAAATGTTTGACATTTTTGAAAAGCACCAAAACAGCCTGTGTATGGTCTTAAGGGAAAAGAAATCTCCTCTTCCTTTTCTTCCCCTTACTCAAGGCTTTATCAGTTCCTTAGCTGTAACATTCCAGGAATTCTGCATCTCAGAATGCTACTACTTCTGAGTATCTACTCAGAATGCATCTACTTCCCTTGGTGCCTCAAATCGCCCTTGCTGGGGCTCGGGATGGGGTGCGGAAGGCAGGCCCTCCACTCCTGAGACGGCTGACTGAATTCTGCAGCAGAGCTGCTCTGCACTAATGACCAAAGTCACCTTGAACTGCTGGGTCTTAATTCTACCTTCACTTAGCTTTCCCGCGGAGGAGGATTTGGGAAAGCTACAGTAGGGTGCAAACAAAGCTTATCAGGCAACAGCTAATTTTAGACCTGTAAGGTGCTTGGGCTACATGGCCGTCCCTCTTGGGCCCCTGTTTCTACAGGGTTGAGTGAGGCCGTACTGAGTGTGACACAATGACGGGAAGAGCTTGGATCTGCTGGCTGCCAATCAGAAAGGGCCGGGGCCTCTGCCCAGAAACAACTGCAAGTACACTTTCCTAGCCCTACTGACGACGTCCCAAATAATCCACGCAGGACAGCATTCCTGAATGCTGACCAAACACAAAGGAAAACACATGTAGTCAGTCTCAAAAGTAGGTGGTATCTAAGGAAAATGTGACCAACTCTTGTGAGTTTAATAGCCAGTCTAATAAATTCTGAAAAGCCTTGTTCTCAACTAGTTTATATCTAAATGAGCACTCAAGAATGCCACATTACCCTTGGTAGGGGGTAGGGGGAAGCTGGCTGCTAAAACTTTGGTTTCAAAGAACAAAGAGAAGAGAAGCAACAAATTACCAAGAGAAAGTGCTTTCCCAGAGGCCTAGCTTTGTAAGATAGAAAAGAAGACTAGTGAAGTAGCAACATTTGAAGTCTCTGTGAATCCAGACATAGGCCACACGTTATTTGCTTAAGACTGCACAGAAGCCAGGGGCTCCCGGCTGCTACTCTGGGCCTGAGTCTCGGCGTGCCGTGCGCCTCAGGGCCCCACAGGGAAGCCGCTGTCCCAGTGTGCTGTGCATCACACCCCGGCTGTGGGCCACTCTGCTTCTCCCAAAGTGCTCCTAGTTGGTCTCTTTGACTTTCTCCTCCCTCCTCTGCAGATAAAACCAAAGACACAAGTTCAACTTTAACTCTTGTGTTTTTTTTTTTTTTTTGAGACAGGGTCTTGCTTTGTAGTTCAGGCTGACCCCAAACTTATTATGTAGCCCAGGCCAGCCTCCAACTCACAACAATCCTCCTACCTCTGCTTCCTAAGGGCTGGGGTTACAGGTGTGAGCCACTAAACCTGGCACTACGGTATGTGGTTACTGGGGATAGAACTTAGGACCTTGTACTTACCAGACAGATGTTGGAACCACTGAGCTAAATCCCCGGCCCTCAATTTTAACTCTTAATTCTTTACCTGTGGGTGCTAGGAAAGACTCTCACAGCTGGTTCTCCATTCTCTACCACCCCTCATGCCCATTGTGCTGAACATTATCTACAGTCAATAGAACAATTTCTCTCGCTGTTGGTGGTGGCCTTAAAAATCTGCCATATGTTACAAATGTCAGGTCTATTTTTGTGTCTAAAAGTGAAGGTTGTCATAGAATTTCACTAGCAATTGAAATTGGATTATAATTTCACTAATAAATAGAAGACTAGACTAACGGGCCCATAAAGAACAATATATATAAGGCTCAGTTAGCTTACCAAGAAGGGCACAGCCGTACAACTGGGAACTCACACCCACTGTGTTCTTCTGTCTCAGGCCTGGAAGTAACAGGGATGCACCAAACTTCCTCTCCTCTTCACTCTGCAACAGGAACACAGCAGATCACAGCCCAGCTAAGAATGACTACTAAAGCAAACACGTGATTCCTAGCTACATAGAAAATGAACTTGCTATAGTATTAAGAAAAATTTCAAAACAAGAAAACTATATAAAAATTACAACCCTAATTTTGTACATAAAGGTATTTAAAGAAAAACACAAAACAAGTATTGTCTATGTTCACATATTTCTGGGCAGTGAACTTATGAATCATTTTGAACTTATGAATCATTTTTCTTCTTTGTATTTTTCATTTCCGAATTTCTGGCAATGAGTTTCTTTAAATAATCAGAAAACAAAACGAAATCAAAGAGTACACATTGGACCCGCATGGACTTGAGACAACCAAGAAAGATTCATCACTGCCAGCTGCATATTCCCTCACACTGCTGTAGTGGGATGGAGGGTGCTTTTAAATTCTGAACAGTTCACACCAGTAAGGCTTTTCTTTTGTAATGTTAACATAAATGTCACTATTAAGTTACTTTCAGATAGATGTATGCTCCTTAAAAACAAATCAGGCAAGAGATCTTTTTCAATCCAGGGGCAAAATTACACTTTAATAAAACTGAAGCTTTCTGAGACTTGAGAGGTAAAAAGGGCAAAATCACAAGCACTGCTAAGCCTGCTGTGTACCTGTAGACCCAGGGACAACAGGTCCTCTCTGGGACACAGAGTCCCGAGGACAGTCTTGGCAGCTCCCCAGACAAAGGAGCTGTGTGAGACAGGCGGTGGCCTTGACACTCTCGACTAAGAGAGTCTGAGGGCACACAGGTCTGGGACGCAGACCCAGCTTAGTCTGAGACCCTGCTTAGTCTGAGGGCACACAGGTCTGGGACGCAGTGGTGTTCCCTCACACTTCCCCACTATGAAGAGCCTTTTTGAAGGTTTCTTTAATTTCCCTGTGTGTGTGCACTTGTAAGCAGATACCTTGAGAGAAAAACAGAAAGACTGGTGGACAGTACAGATAAGTGAAAGGACTGGTAGTTAAGGACCAGGCTATTTTACATTAAAAAGTAGACCATTCTTAATCTAGGGAAGACTGATTTTTCATCATATATACTGCTTGAAAAGTGGGCCCAATAAATAATAAATTTGGCAGACTAAAACATTTCTTCCTTTGTAGACTAAAAGCCAAATAAACAGTAAAATATGTAAACAACAGTTACCCACCCTCCCAACCCCAATATCAGGATCGAACTCGGGTCTTTATACAACAATTACTTTTTTTTTGACACAAGGTCTTACTTTGTGGTTCAGGCTGGCCCTGAGCTCAGCCTCAAACTCACATCACAGCAATCCTCCTGCCTCTGCCTCCTGAGTGCTGGGATTACACCACATGAGTCACCACGCCCGGCACTGTGGTATGTGGTACTGACTGCTTCTGGGCGTGAGTCTCCACACCCAGTACTGTATGTGGTTACTGGGAGATAGAGCCAGGCCCTTGTGCTTGCAAGATAGGCCCTGGAACCACTGAGCTAAATGAGCTCGGCCTCAGACTCATAGCAATCCTCCTGCCTCTGTCTCCTAAGTGCTGGGATTAGAGGGTGAGTCAGCACACCCCGCATTATAATATGTGGTGCTGATTGCTGGTGGGCATGAGTCTCCACGCCTGGCATTGTTATCTGTGGTTATTGGGGATGAACCTGGGCCCTTGCACTTGCAAGGCAGGTGCTGAAACCACTGAGCTACATACCTAACCCAATGATTTTCCTTCTTTATAAAAGCCATTCCTTTTGCAAACACATGATGCCTCCTCTGTTCAGACAAGTTTGAAAGTGAAGAATGACATTCAGCTCCTACCTTCCCTGCTTATATATCCAGTTTCCCATCTTGTAATTTACTTCCAAAATATGTCCAGCAGGTACTCTAACTCCAATATACCCTGGCTGCTACGCTTCAATTATCTCTTGCTCGAATTGTGGGAATCTCTAAACTGGTCTGACCATAATAGCCATTCTAACCATGAAAACACTTAAAATGCCAAGAACACAGCCTGATGTAAAGTAAGTGACATTTAAATCTTAGTCATTATTGTTATTACTGTTGTCATTCCTAGGATAGAAATAAACAATGACTAAACAATGTAATTTGAGAGCTGAAACCAACACTTGGAATTCTGGATTTCTAGAACACAAATGGTCTAGAGTAACCTTATAAAAGTACTCACAATAATGAAATAATCAGTATGTAACACCCTAGGCTGTGGTCCAAGTTAGCTGTCCACCTGTTTCTCTGACATGCCATGCACATCAGCTTCCAGTGATTATCCATGACCCATTTCTGGATGTCTGAAATGACTCAGGCTCTCTCAAGTTTCAGAATGTACACAAGGAGACAAGGGTGTAGCTCAGTGCTACAGTGCGTGCTGAACATGCAAAGGCCCCGGGCAGCATCCTTAGGATGGCAAAACAAAACCCCAAAACAAGAAACCCAACCAAACCAAAAAAACCAAAATGTGCACAAGGATTCAACCTTATATTCTCTCAAGCAGAACATCCACCTCATTCCACCTCGGAAATGGTAACTGAAATGTGAAGAATGAACACTCCTTCCTGAGTATGCATGGCCAGAGTCGCCCACTGGATAGATGCCTTTCTCCAGAGCTCTTCCCTAAAGCTCTCAGGACTGCTTCAGGGCAGAGTACTTACGCTCAAGTCGGTCTTCTCTGCCAGACAACGGTACAGAACATAGAGGGACAGAAGCTGGGTGGAAGGTACTTCAAATGCTTCTTGCATCATGATCTCAAAAACCAGAGATAAAGCATCTGGCAAGAAGATGAAAATAAAAATGGGTGGAAATTAGTTGTAGGTAACATCATCAAATCTCTTAACTGCAAAAGTGGAGCACAGCAGAAAAAAAAAGTGGATCCTGCTCCTAGTTCTACGAAGCAGGGGTTTCCCCAAGCCTTTAGTTTCTATCACATGTATCATAATGTTCCGTGCTGTTACATCAGTGTGCCCAAGGATGTTAAATAGATCACGTCCCCCTTCCTGGCTCTTAGTGTCCAACTTCATAGTTATAAAATATTATTTGCCCTATCAATTTCAAGAGGGTTTTAGATAATGCTATAAGGTGATACACATGGACAATGCTTTGTAAATTGTGAAGCAAACTTAAGTCAGGATGCTAATAGCTGACTAATAGGTGAGCTAATGCCCACAGGAAGGAAGCACATCATTTTCAAAGTCTTCCTGACAAGCAGGGCCCACAGGCAGGGCTGGAGTGCCTGCTCTACTTCTTCAGGTGCCTTCTCCTGGTTGAAGAGAGAGGACAAATGCTAAAGGAAATCCCAGATCTTCAGCCTTATTTCAATGACAGAAAACAGTTGAGTAGAAAAGGGATAATAACGATCAGTTTAAAGACTTGAAATGACGATGCTCATTCATAAATTATAAGCCCCCACCGACAGCATATAACATACTTGTGTGCACACAAATGCGGCTAGAAGACGGGCCTTGAGACATTCCTCACTTCCCTCGATATTTTACAATACAGCTAGACGCTAAGAAAACCAAGTTCAAATAATACATGTCTTCTAGTCTTCTTTCCTTAAAGAATGTTAATACTGGTTTAAAACATACAGCCTGCATCTGTCACAAGTACAATGAATGCTTTCAACTGAGTTATTTTGTTATTTTGTATACACTCATAATTATAAAAGTGATTTGCAGCTGTTCTTAGCCAGCTGGTTTTGCACACACTGTTATGAATCTGAAGGAGACCATAGGTATAAATTTCTATTTTTTTATGCAAATGAGGAAACTGAGATAAGTAGACAGACCTGGAAGTGATCTAGTAAATCTAACAAAATAAAGACCTGGAAGAGATTTTCTTTTAAATAAACAAATAAGCCAACACTATTTAAAAGAACACAAGGTTAAAAGTCTGGTTTCAAAAAAATCTAGTTTCTGCAAACTGTTCGTTCAGGATCCTAAATTACACGTGAAAAGTAAATTTACTTTACTCTTTTTGTTTGGTTAAAGAATTTTATTTTTTAAAATTGATTTTATTGGTACATTTTATACGTATATTGTGATCACATTCAACATTGAGAACTTGTACTTGTTCTCACATTTTGATTCTCATTTCTTTTCTCTTGCCCCTGCCCTGCCTACAAACCTGACATCCTATATACATAAGCTTTGTTACCTTTTTTAATTTTTACTATTTTTTTCTTTTTCTTCTTTACTTTCCATTACCCGTTCTTTTCCTTTTGCACATTTTCTTCATATTTCACATTACCTATCATACATTTGGGCATTCATTTGGACCTTCAATTTTTCATACTAGAGAAAAAGATACAGTATTTACACATCTGTGTCCTATTTATTTCATTTATGAGTATGTCCTCAATGTATATCCATTTAAGTATAAATGACTCAAATTTATCATTCTGTATGGCTGAGTAATACTCTATTTTATATTTAAAAGAAAAAAACAAACCCTCAAACCCTCGTATCTTCTTTATCCAGTCCTCTGTTGATGGGCATCTGGCCTGTTTCCAAGATTTAGCTATCACAAACTGAGCTGCTGTGGGTGCACATATGCCACTGTGGTATGTTCTTTCTTGTATATTCCTAGCAGGGGGACAGCCAGGTCAAATGGGACCTTGAGTTCTAGTTTTTTAAGAAATCTCCACACTGATCTCCATAGTGGCTGCACCAGTCTACATTCTCAACAACAGTGGAGAAGGGCTCCTTTCTCCCCACAGCCTCCCCAGCATTTGTTGCTGGTTGATTTCACAATAGCAATCATTCTTTGTGGAGTAAGATGAAATCTCAGTGTTGTTTTCATCTGCATATCTCTCAAATAACCAGCGATGCTGAACATTATTTCATATGTTTCTTAGCTGCCTTTATTTCTTCATCTGAAAAATGTCTGTTCATTTCAGATGCCCATTTTTGAATTGGGTCTTTAAATTTGGGGAGGGGTAGTCTTTTCTTATGTTCTGTATTTCAACCAGTTTGGAAAGAAAAATCAGATTGGCCTGTATAATGAACTTTTCTTATATAATTATTTATATACTTTTAACATTTCCTATCCTAACAACAGTAAAAAGCATAATATTTAAACATTTTTGTACAAACAATAATAATTTTCATGAAAATGTTTCCACCTTGAAGAATAGTGGAGTCATTGAAATAAAAAAAAAGGAAAACTGTCTACATTGTACATTTTCCTTTGCAAGAAAGACCTATAATAAATATCTGAATCTGAGATTGATTTCTTACCTTTGTAATTTTCTTTCTTTATGAAAGAATCCAGCAATAAATTGAATGTAAAATTATCTGGAAAAATTCCATATTGAACCTGTAATAAAAATGAAAATAAAGGGAAAAATTTTATTCACTTTAACTCAGTGTATAATGTACGCTTATGTATTATTCAGGATTAAACTTGGCACCATTAGCCTTAAACTGTATGACTATCATTTTACAGCATCTGTGACAGTGAAACAGAAGCTGTGACTCATGAATTTGGTAATTGGAACTGCTGGTCAGGGTGAGAAGCTTGTGAGTGGGTGTCTGATACAAGACAATTGATATGTGAAAAATAAAGCTCAGTTCTAACACCTCATCAGAAGAGCTAAAACCAAAAAAAGAAAAAAACCAAATAATTTCACTTCCCAACCGGTTCAGTGATTCTTTTTATGAGGTATGAATAAAACATGAAATTCATAAAAATGAATTCTTAGGAGAGAGGACTCATTATATAGCATTTCCTGTCTTTTAAGGATCCAGAAATATGCCAACAAATACCTGCCATTAACCAACTTCCTAGGATATCATGCTTATAAGCATGCGAGCATCTGACAATTCAGATAGAAATTTAATGATCAGAATCCCAATAATACACCTGGACCATTACACCTGCCTTAGAATGTCCGAGGAGTACTTTCAACAACAGAGTCCTAAGCCTCAGAACCACAGACTCAGCTCTCTGGGAATCTGGCACAGACACGTGAAGTTTCAGTGAGTTTCTTTTGTGATCTTCACACACACTGAGGCCTCCCTTCCAGGGACTGGACTGTGGCACATTCCTGTGTCACATTCGGACCTCAGAAGGATGAACAGTAGATTTCACACTGCTCTGTTCTTCCCTCACCAAATACCAGAAGCACTTGAGGAATTTTCTTCAACTATATCTCCACTCCTTTGGAAGATTCAAATACTTCCCTGACTCCAACCGTGAGTCACTAGGGAAACAGCTGACTCACTGTCACCAGCAGGCAAGACATGCCTCAGGTATGCCAAATAGAAAAATGTTTAAAGCCACCCTTTTTACAAGGCTGTGGCTTGGGGCTAGAATCTATTATTTCTCAAAGCAGTCATCCAAATCAGTACTAACCCCTGGTAGTAGAGTAAACTCAAAATATCTT
The DNA here is from genome assembly GCA_004026965.1 of Petromus typicus. NCBI lineage: Eukaryota > Metazoa > Chordata > Mammalia > Rodentia > Petromuridae > Petromus > Petromus typicus. The sequence continues at coordinate 90,685 of PVIR01000735.1, read as the reverse complement.
AGGATGACAAATCAGTAAAGCTAGAAAGGACCTTAGAAATCAACTGGTCTATGATTCTCAATCTTCACTATGAATTAAAATCAACTGGAAATTTAAAATAAAAATGCCTATGATGGATGAAAAGGTAGAGCACAGTGAATTATTTTAGGGGAAATTATTTGGTATGCTACTATAATGGTGGATTTATGCCATTAAGCATTTCATCATATTCATATAACGTATACTATCAAGAGTGAACCCCAATACAAACTACTGACTTTGCCTCAATTCACCAACGCCAACAGTGTGCCAACCTAGGGGTAGGATATTGACTATGGGGAGGCTATGAATGTGCTGCAGCAGAGGACAATGGGAAAATCTCTCCTTTATGATCAGTTCTGCTGTGCGTCTAAAAGTGATCTAAAAACCAGAATTTACTAAAGAGCAAAATGAAACAATAATAGCATATTTGAGTATCAGACAAATCAACTGAACTACTCTTAGACTCTCAGGGATAGAAATAAGCATTTATATTTTTTAGAAAGCTTTTTCAGTGACTCTAATGGGAAGCTAGAGTTGGAAACCACTGGTTTAGCGCAACCCATTCAAATTACATTTGAAAAATTAAGATCTAAATGGAAGAAATTATTTTCCTGAAATTCTAGGCAGCTGGTAGAAGCAGAGTTAGAGCCTGGCTCTTCTGACAGTCTGTCTAATGGTCTCTCTATTCAAATACTCCAGAAGCAGCAGAAATGACAACTTCTGTTCCATTTTCCTGCACAGGCTCTTCCAGTTTTATTATCACTGTGTCTGATTTGAGTGTAATTGATGTCCTACTCTGCAGACAGCTGAATTTAATCTTTGCTTTCCATTGGGTCTTCCCCTTTTCCTTTAGAGATTCAAGGATCAAAAATGAAGTGAGCACAAGTGCAGAGTCCTTATGACTGGCCGAGCTTTCGCTTCACCTCTCCTTTCCTGAATCCTTCTGCTCCAAAAAACAGCAGCTCTGAGAATTATTACTATTATGATTTTTTTTTTTTTTTTTTGAGGCAGGGTCTCACCTTGTAGTCCAGGCTCACCCTGACCTTACTATTTAGCCCAGGTGGGCCTTGTACTCGTGGTGGACTTCCTGCCTTGGTCTGAGTGCTGGGGATTACAGGCAGGTGCCACCACTTCTGGCTAGCTCTGGGAATTTTTATTCCTGATTTGTTGTGATTAATTTACATCCGGTCTCATTCTGAAATGGATTATCCAAGGGCAAATAATTTAAAAAAGTTAACTCCAGTGCTAGTCTCTCAGATGATAGGGGTAAAAACAGAGCTATCATCTAAGCTCAGGAAATGTACCCAGAGGCTATAGTTTGTAAGGAGAGGTGCCCTCAAAGCCTTCTACTCTCAGAGATGAGCCTTTGAGAAGGTGAGTGGATTACAGGACAGCATAACCGAGTTGCTGTGAGAGGCGGGTGTGGCTTGGAAGCATATGTTCCCCTCCCAGGTCCTCCCTTCTTCCTATGATCCCTGGCTGCCATGACAGAAGGAGCTTTCCTCTGCCCAGACCCTTCCACCATGAAGCTCCTTCCTTGACCATGTAAGGAAAGTACTAAGATGTGACCCCAAATGAATTTCTCTAAATTGTGGGTGCCGGGTAGTTTGTCCTAGCAATGAGGAAAGTGACTCACAGCCACTCACCTTGTTGACAATGGTGTATAAGGCTTTGTCTTGTGCACCATACTTCAGACACTGCCTAATCCAGGTGTGGATAGTCCAGTCTCTTAGGTGTACGCAGTTGGGACTGTGTCGAAATCTAAACAAAACACAAGAGAGAAAACTGGTATTATCTTTTTTGTGTGTGTGGTAACAGGGATCAAACTCAGGTCCTGTGCTTCCAAGGTAAGCACGGTACCACTTGAGCTAAATCCTTGGGCCATTGGTGTTATCCCTGAAACATCAGTGCCAAAACATCTGCCATCAGCAGGTCCTTTGCTTGGATATTTATTTATTTATTTATTTTTAGGTTTTTTGAGATAGGGTCTCACTTTGTAGTTCAGGCCGGCTCCGAGCTCAGCCTCAAACTCACATCACAGCAATCCTCCTGCCTCTGCCTCCCAAGTGCTGGGATTACAGGCGTGAGCCACCACGCCCGGCACTGTGGTATGTGGTACTGGTTGCTGCTGGGGTGAGTCTCCACGCCCAGTATTGTATGTGGTTACCGGGGAATCGAACCCGGACCCTTGCGATTGCAAGACAGGCGCCAGAACCACTGAGCTAACTCCCCGGCCCCTTGCTTGGATATTTAATGAGCATAGTCAAAGTGACCAAGGCCTGGAAGTCAATAGTTAGGTCTGAATAAAAAGAAAGGGTAAAGTAATAAGAAAATAATAAAAAGTTTATTTCCTGTTTAATATCCTTTGCTTCAACATGTTTTAAGGAGATTTATGAAAAATGGTTTGAGGAAAATACTAACTATGGCATTATGTAAATACATATTTTAGTAGAATGGAGATGAAAATTTGAAGCTGCTATTTTAGAAGTTCTTAAGCTAAAACAGATGAGGGTAAAAATACAGAGTACCATAATAATTCTTGAGGGAAATCTGCTTTGGGTATTACTGATATCTTGCAGCACTTAAAAGAGATTGTAACATTTTACTGAATTAAAAAGAAAAAGGCTAAAAAAATTCAGGTGAACAGAACTTTGTACTTATGTCCTGCAGGAGCTCAACCCTGCTGACTTCTGCACAGTTCCATTCTACTTCTTCATCCACCTGCAGGCCTCTCGCAGCACCCCACATGGTCCTCCAAGTTCTGCACAGCCCAACATGAGCACTGTACAGTAAAAGCATCCTCATAAAACGATTCCTCATGCTGCTGTTGCTGGAATCCAGAAACACTGCAAACTGCTAGGGTGGAAGCTGCTTCTCCCTGTTCCTCAAGGGCTTCCACTAAGTCGAGTGGAAAGGGCTGTGGGGAGGCTATGTGTCCAGAGGTCCTTCAATCTATCTGTTTTTCTCAGGATGGTCATGGATATGTCATATTACGTCAGCTGAAATCCACATATTCTCTTTAATCATCAAGAAGCAGGCTCATTTCTGGGCCCCCTAAAAACCAAGTTCTTATCTTAAAAAGAAAAGGTAAGACAAAAACTAGGAGCTATGGGATTCTGTGCCATCATGAGTTGAGGATAAGAGGCTAATACCATTGTTTTTCAGAGGCGGATTATTCAACCTGCCACCTGCTATTTCCTGCCATCTGCCATTGGGATAGTTTCCTTTGGAACAGGTGCCAAAGTAAAAGCTGAGAGAGGCGAGCAGGTGAGAAACAGTGCTTCAGTCAGGTCACCTATCAGTTCGCTAGTGAGAGGTTTGGGACAAATAAGATTTGAAGGTGCTTTATCGGTGTAGGGTCATCTAGCCCCTCCCTCTCTGCGGTGCTGGGGATGAACCCAGAGGCACACCATCGCTGAGTTTCATCCCCACCCCCTTCTATTTCCACACCAAAAAATTTGAGCAGGGTCTCACTATGTTTCTCAGGCTGGCCCCAAACTTGTGATCTCCTGAGTAGCTGGGATGATGGGTACAAACCACTGTTTTAAAACCATTTTAATGACATTTCAGATTTGGCTGGAAAATATTTCACTCTAATTTTCTGTACAGAATTAATTCTTTCAAAATCAGAAAGACAAAAGCACTGTAAAAGTGCACTAGATACTAGATCTAATAAGATCTTCTGCACGAGACGGAACCAGTATTCATTTCAGTATTTCAAGTTTTCTCTCACATTTCCAAATCAACAGGCAGATACTTGGGCCCCTCTCCTGGTGACTGAAAATTTGACACTTGAGGTGTAATGGCCAATGAAAAGCTGTTTTATTTTAAATGAATTGTTTTTGCAGTTTTGGGGAGTGAGTCCAGGGTCTGGTGCATGCTAGACAAACACTGCTACTGAGCTATCCCCTCAGGCAGCATTTTAAAAGAGAAACATCAAGTGAAAGCGGTGACAGTGACACCTCCTCGTTGGCTGTAAACTCCCTGGTTAAGTGGGGTAGTGACTAGGATGGCCCCAGATTCCTTAGTGTCTGACATGACTCTTGGCCCACAGGAAAATAAAAAGACTTTCAGCCAACACACCTGTTAAACTCTACTGTATGTTGATCATTTTGTTAACATCTGTGTTATATAAATTTCCTCTGTGCATTTATTATCACATTACAAATGTGACAATAAATTACATACACATATTTAGCAATAATAACAATGGGGCATTGGCCAATGCCAAAGGCCAAGGGGTGTGCTAGATGCTAATGAGGTTTGGCTGGAGTGGTTATCATGGTTGAGTCCATCCTTCCCTTTAAAACTGAGCAGAATAAACAATGTCAAATATCTCTTTTACCCAAGGTGACTTTATTAACTAATCCTCACTTAAACCTAATTCACCTTAGGATGTTTCCTGTGACCACTGAAGTTCTAAGTTGTTTTGCTGATGGACTTTAAACCACATCCACTATGACTATACTCAGCTTCTCTCTCCCTCTCTCTCTCTCTATCTCTCTCTCTCTTCTGAGACAAGGTCTCGCTTTGTAGTTCACGCTGGCCCTGAGCTCACTATGTAGCCCAAGTGAGCCTTGAACTCACAGTGATCCTCCTGCCTCTGCCTCCAGAGTGTTGGGATTACAGGTGTGAGTCACCATGCCTGGCACTGTGGTATGTGGTACTGACTACTGGTGGATATGGGTCTCCACGCTCAGCATTGCTCTTTATGGTTACTGGGTATCAAACCTGGAACCTTGAGCTTGCAAGCAGGCACCAGAACCAATGAGCTAAATCCTCAGCCCCAGCTCTTCTCTTATTTGTAGTCAGCTTGCCATTTTTAGATTTGGAGAATAACAAAGATGGACACTGGCAACCCAGCTAAAGACCTTTAATGCTCAAAGTAAAATTTCTTCAAAGCCATTTGCAAACTTCTAAGGCTAATTCTAACACATGGGAGAAAACAAAAGTCTTTTCTTTCACACTTTATTTCTTAGAAGCCTAAAAGGAAAGTTACTCAAGACCTTACAAATTTAAATTTAGCACAGTCATCCCTGCACAGCAGCCCTCTGAGAGGTCTGTCAATACTCCCAGAGACAGGAGGTCTTAATGCGTCCACTGCCTCCCCTGGGATGGATGAGGAATGGTTACTTGGCATGATCTCTGCTAAGACTCAGTAGATCCCTATATAAAAGAAATGACCAGGATATTTTCAACTACCAACATTTTATCACTTCAGGAAACATACGTACATGATGAAATGTGCTGCGTGAAGTGGAATTCCTGCATTTCTCAGCCAGGCAGCACTGCCCTTTATTCTAAGTCCCTCCCAGTGTTAGCAGAGAAATTAGTGCACAACTCATGTGAGTCGCCACATGGAACATAAACAAGTTAAAATACTGTACAAGTAAAGGCCCGATTTTCAACAGTGAGCTTGAGGAAAATCCCTCAGCCAGTGACTTCGTAAGCAGTTCGGATGGATAGATTTGGGCCTTTTGCAGAACAGCCATCAGTAATGTGAGGGGCAGGTAAGGCCGGGGGTGAGACCTGCCTGGACTGCTGGTCAGCACCGCTCTCCCAGGAGCGCGGCCAAGTGAGGCACACAGCTAACACACTGATCTCCTGCAAACAGGCTGCCTTTTGTTCTTGCCTGCTCCAACCACCAGCCTGGCAGATTACTGACAGCGCTGTCGGGGTCCCCTCTGAGCTCTGCGCCATCCGCTGAGTGCTCACCTCGACAGAAGCTTTATTATTGCCTAGGCCAGCAGGCTGCCAAGACAGGCAAGGCGTGTAAGTGAGGAAGAGATAAACAAACGCAACCCCAATAATCCCAGCAGAGTTGTGTTCATGAAGGCAAGAGACACTGAGGTTCTAGCTTGTAAAATGTGATGAAACTTGCAATTCTAAGGCTCTGTGTTTCTAGGAGGAAGCAGGTCCAAAGGGAGCAGAGGGAAGAGTGTGTTCTCAAGGGCCAGCGCTGGTTCCTGAAGTCAGCACCTGTGGCAGAAGAGATCTCTGTCTGCAGCGTGAAAGGTTTGCAGGCAGAGACGGAGCTTGCCTGGGAGGCCAGGTCAAGGCTGCTCCGCCGGCAGAACTGAGAAGCTTCCCACTCCGTGAAATCAGGCCGTGCTCAGAGGAGTCCTGGGCATTTGTGTGCACTGCTCCTTGTTCAACACTGATGTCACCAGGAAGCAGAGCACAAAACTACACGGTACAGATGACAAAAGGCACATGGGAGGCAAAGTCTTGGGTACAGTAGAGGTTTCTTAACAGGGAAGCAAGGTCACATAAAAGAGATCATGAGTGAAAAGAAAAACCCTGGTGATAATAGAGAGGGTGCTGTACAGTACATGAATGTCAAATGGGATTGCCTATTTGCAATAAATCCAACGTTTAATTAAAAAAAGCAGGGTAGCTGTCCTTCCAGGGGATCCAACTAAAGGTTTTGTTACTGCTGAATGGTAAAAGTGGCAATGCCCCTTAGCTCTTTCAGTATCACAAATAAAAGTGCTCCAGGCTAGGCATGCCTCCTGTAGAAATGCCAATGGCCCCACTCCTTAGCTGCAACACTGGCTCTTCCACATGAGCAAGCAAGCTTTCCACGCCGTTTATCTGATTATGCGAGCCACCATGCTTCACCATGCATGCACAGCTTTCCCTCTTCCCTAGTGAGTTCTGTATCCTGTGGCAACTGGCTTCCAGATGGGAGCTGCAGCCACAGAGCCTGGTGGATGTGGAGAAGGGAGACAGGAGAGAGAAAGGTTGCCAAAAAGACAATGCAGCCAGCTCCAAAGCCCGGAGTGTGGGCTGGAAATCTTACCAATGGAGTAAAGTCTGTAATTACCAGAGGACTTGAACTCAACCTTGAACCAAAGAGCAACTGTTGTGTAACTAAACCAGAATCTAATGTAATTGCTGCCATGTACTTTTGTGTTCAAAAAAGATAATTAAAAGGACAGTTACTTTCTTTTTAATCTTGTTGGAAATTGTTTTCAGAATTGTTAGTCTTGGAACAAGTATTAGTTGCCCCCACTACCACAAATAAAATAAAAGACATCAGTACTATCGATTAAACTTTTTGCTGTTTGAGATCTCTCATTCTTTTTTTTTTTTTTTTTTGAGACAGGGTCTCACTTTGTAATTCAGGCTGGCCCTGAGCTCTGCCTCAAACTCACAGCAATTCTCCTGCCTCTGCCTCCCAAGTGCTGGGATTACAGGTGTGAGCCACCATACCTGGCACTGTGGTATACAATATGTGGTTATGATTACTGGTGGGTGTGAGTCTCCACATCCAGCATTGTTTTATGTGGTTACAGGGGATTGAACCCTGGCCCTTGCACTTGCAAGGCAGGCACTGGAACCACTGAGCTAAATCCCTGGCCCTTTCATTCTTACTTTTAAATAGAAATTTCAGTTAATTTTAATTTAACTTTCAATAAACATATTTAGAGCCTTCCGTAAATAAATGCATTAAGTGCAAGTATCCCCCCAGCCCCCCACCTAACATCAGTCTGGGTTTGAATATTTCCAATGAATTCACTATCTACCTCACAATGTACATGAAAATGTCTTTCTTTAAAATTTTCATCATCATCATCATTATTATTTGTTTTTTTTAAGGTTTTTTGAGACAGGGTCTCATTTTGTGGTTCAGGCTGGCCCTGAGCTCAGCCTCCAACTCACATCACAGCAATCCTCCTGCCTCTGCCTCCCAAGTGCTGGGATTACAGGTGTGAGCCACCATGCCCGGCACTGTGGTATGTGGTACTGGTTGCTGCTGGGTGTGAGTCTCCACGCCCAGTATTGTATGTGGTTACCGGGGAATCGAACCCGGGCCCTTGCACTTGTAAGACAGGTGCTGGAACCACTAAGCTAAATCCCCGGCCCTATTATTATTATTTTTTTAATAGTGAACAGTTATAATGTACAGACAGTGAAATTCAAACCTTTCCGTTTATAGTGCTATATATGCTTTGGCAAATGTATCCACTTGTACCACAGTCAAGACACAAGAAGGGTTCTAACACCCTCAAATTTCTCAAATGTTTCCATTGTAGTCAACCCCACGGGGCTTGTGGCCAATTTAATCACATTCTATGTAGATAACTTCCTTGGGTTCCCTTCCAGACCCAGAGTTAATCAATTTTATGAGAAGAGGAGACACAATTTGTATCTGTTGCCTCCTTCATAATTTAAAATCTGCCCATTGCAAAGAGGATTTGAAGGAAAAAAGAAAACAATTTGCGAGTAGTTTTCTTTGAATTCTATCTCCAGTCCTTAGACCTTCTGGTGTCCTTGTCTGCCATTCTGAGAAGCGTGATTAGTGAGTGGATTTTTGGTAGAGAATAACACAGGCATAGAATTCTGCAAGTGAGAAGTGTTAAATAAATGCAGCATAATAACACATTTTTCGAAATGAGGATGGATAACGGAGGGATTTGCTAGATATCAAAGTCAAAGTCTGACTTTGTCAGACTCATAGCTTAAAAAATAAGGCCATTGGCCTGGAAGTGCACCAGTATAATATGTCATATTACAAACAATTCCAGGAGAAGCACTATCTTCATGTCCTTTCACAGAACAGAGAGCGATCATAAGTAGGATATATGCTGCCAAATTTTCCCCTCCCCTCTCTTGGACCTGGCTGCTACCTCGATAAAAATATGTCTGCTACTGCAGGAAATGGGTATCTTACTCATGGAATGAGTATTTATCAAGTAGCTCTGTCCCTATCCCTGTGGCTCCTGCCCCTTTTCTGACACACAAAGTCACCTAATAGATGGACTCTGCTCTGCCGTTCTCTCTTTCACGGTACGTAAAAGAACCAGTTAGAAGGAAGCCAGCTGTTCTAACTCCCCGAACCACTACTTCACCAGCCTCCAAAAGCACCTATGGGAACAGGGAGAGAACGAAGAGTTTACGGTGACAGCTGAGGTGACCTCCTCGTGAATGTCCTTACAAGCAGCCCTGGCTGTCTCTGTGGTCACCAGACGATCACTGGGGAAACAGCACACAGAAGCCCTGAGGGGACTTCTCCACTCGTCCCAAAGCTGCACATACCCTGTCTCTCAGGTGAGCTTCAGGACACGCCAGCACGGAAGACCATGGCGAGGTGGAGGGGAGAGGGCCTTTGGCTGGGAGCAGCAGGAAGTTGAGAAAGGCTGGCTCTTGGAAGGAGTCCTGTTCATAAAGCATAAAAAGCTCTGGGAACTAGCTTGGTTTGGGCAGAGATAAGGAAAATATTTTTGGTTATGAGTAGGAAATCTGAGCAATGAATAAGCTAGTTTTAAAAAGATACATTTCCTGATGCCTTCTAAAGCTCTGGCTAAGAACTCCAGACAAAACTTCAGCAAACATGAGTAATATTATGACTAAGAAGGAAAATCACAAAGATTAATTAATTGCTGGTGCATCTGAATAATTCTGAAGGGGAAGCAAGAAAGAAAACAGAAAGAAATAGAAGGAATAGCATATAAATGAAAAGCATTTGTGAGTATTACAGGCTAAGTGAAGTAGTCAGAGTTAGGAACAGCACAAAAGAAACGAGCAGACCAAGGAGATGAAGTAGATCAGGGTAAAAGCGGAGAATTAAGCGGTACAGATTTGTGTGTATTTGTAGGTAAGACTATGGATTTCTGTAGAGGTAATTTTGAGGGGAGGCAAAGCTCAGTACTGATTTGGATTTCTTAAGAATCATTCTCTAATACATGAAAAAGTTGGGTAGGGGATGTAGCTCAGAGGTGCTGCCCCTGCCTGGCAAATGCAAGGTCCTGCCTGAGTTAAATCCCTGGTAAAGCAAAAAGAGGCGGAGGAAGAGGAGGAGGAGGAAGGGGCAGAGACGCGGGAAGGAGAGGAGGAGGAGGAGAAGAACAATAAAAGGAGACGGGGCCGGGGATATAGCTCAGTGGTTCCGGCGCCTGTCTTGCAAGCGCAAGGACCCGGGTTCGATTCCCCGGTAACCACATAACAATACTGGGTGTGGAGACTCACCCCAGTGGCAGCCAGTACTACATACCAGTGCCGGGCATGGTGGCTCACGCCTGTAATCCCAGCACTCGGGAGGCAGAGGCAGGAGGATTGCTGTGATGTGAGTTGGAGGCTGAGCTCAGGGCCAGCCTGAACCACAAAGCGAGACCCTGTCTCAAAAAACCTTAAAAAAAAAAAAATAGAATAAAAGGAGAAAGTTGAATTCTTAGGGATTCTTTGATTATAGTAAAAATGAGTAATATAATTCAAGTTCAGAGCTAGTTTCTATTGTTATATCCCTACTCACTTCCCTATTAAATATGCCTTTAAACTCTTAAGAGGCAGGGAAGCATGGCATCTATCCATGTACCAAGAAACTGCAGGGGCTGGATTATTAGATTATTTGGTGAGTACCTGGGCCCACTAGGATTTATATGGCCGATATATATGTTGAAATTTATATTATTTATATGTGAAACCGTAATGCACCTCTAGCTGTGAAGCATCTTCCTACCTACAAAAAGAACTGATACAGAGGAATCACTTCCTGCCTTTTCCATACATGGCAGGAGGAAATCAAAGATGATGGCAGAGAAAACAGACTACTCTGTGGTCAGGTGAGAAGTGACCTGTCCCTCAATTTTTCCTCCCACCACCTCCATGTCACAACACACAGAAGGATGACACACACTCCGCTATATAATTCAGGGGACAGACAGGCTGACGAGACTGAAACTAACAAGATGAGGCAGAAGATGGAGAGCATGGATTCACAGAATTCAAACCAGGTCTCAGGCAAAAAGAAACCTCAGCCGGGAATGGCGACCCTATGGCACACGTGCTGTGGCGGGCTGTTTGTATCACTGAAGAAGGCTCTAGAAGGTTTGCCGTCACTGAGACTTCCCCTCTTCAACACTGCAAGAGACTCTGAAAATGATCTGGACCAAGTAAAATAAGGCTGGGAGAAAGAAAAAAAGGTTCGTATAAGACTAGAGTGTCATTCATTTACCACTGGTAGGGACCTTCAAGATTCATTGTTCACTGAGCTATTTATTGAGAACTTACTATTCACTAAGCTTTGCACTACATGATGTGAATTTTCTTTTTTACCTTAAATGAGTGATCTTGATGGCCAGTGAGATGAAATGATTTAACCCAGATAAGAACAATCCTACTCCAACAATACTACTTTTTAATCTTGTTATTTGTGAACATCTTTAATTCTAACCTTAATTTTTTATTTATTATTTCTTTTGCAGTGTTAGGCACTGAACCCAGGGCCTTATGTATGTTAAACAAGTGCTCTACTGAGCTAAATTCACAATCCTTTTTGAGACAGGGTCTTGATAAATTGACCAGGTTGGATTTGAACTTCGGATCTTTATTCCTCAGTGTCCTGAGTAGCTGGGATGACAGGCATGTGTCACCATACCTGGCTCCTTAAGTAACTTTATTTGAAAATCAAGTTTGTACTGAATAAATTTCCCACAAAAAATTGATTCTTCCATTAAAGGATTTTCTAGTCAATTGAATACTGCACTGTTGTTCAATTTATATCTGAGAATCAATGTCCAAAGTAATTCTCCTACACAACAAAAATACGATTTGTATACTGCTGAACACTTTTTCTCCCACTATGCAAGTAAAAAAAAAAAAAAATCAGTCATAATCATAATCATCCACAGAGGCTACCGCTACAGCTTCTTATTGGTATCAAGCCTCTGTTATCTGCTGACTCCTAGAGCAGAAATGATTGAACCTTTTAAAAAAGAGAGAATAGGATGTACTATAAAAATGTTAAGAAACTGAGTTTCTGGAACCATAAAAGAACAGAATCATTACCTGTAATTTAGGAAGGAAGTAATTTTAAGAATTGAGATTTATACGTCAACCCAATTTTTAAAAACTTACCATTAAAGAACCCTTATTTATATATGACGATAAGCAAATCAAGTGGCTGCTGGTTTGCACATTAAATGTCCCCTGAAGGCCCACATGTGCCCTTGTGTCCCAGGGAGCCATTGTGGGTGGTGCTGGGCTGTGAAAGGAGGGGCCCTGGGGTGGTCCTTGGGTAAGGGGGGTTTGTGTCCCTGAAGACACTACAGGACCCAGGTCCCTCCTTGCTTTCATTTCCTGACCTCCTGTCACCACTGTCACTGTACCCTTGACAGGGGTCTGAAAACAATGGGGCTGGAAACACCAAAATCACAAGACAAAGTCTTAAAAACTGAGTATTTCACAGTACAGCAATACAGGATGGGCTTGGCAGGGCAGCTCATGCCTGTGATCCCAGCACTTAGGAGGCTGAGGTGCAAGGATGGCAGTGAGTCTGAGGCCAGCCTGGGCTACACAGTGAGTTCAAAACCAGCCTGAACTATACAGGAAGACCTTGTTTCAGTGAACAACCAAACAAAATATGTTAAGAAATTATTAAGAATAATAATAACTACGTGGGGGCAGTAGCCTGTAATCTTGGCACTTGGGAGGCTGAGGCAGGAAGACTGCTGTATCTAACTGAGTTCAAGTCTAGCCTGAACTGTGGAGAGCCTGTCTCAAGGAAACCAACTCCCAAAAGGAAATTCTTGAGAATGACCAAATGTAAATGACACTTCATTAGGAGACTAAGGGCCAGAGCAATTCCTTTCAGTACTACAGCAATCATAAGAAGGAACGGTTATAAATTCTGAAGATGGGAGGGCTGGTTCTTCAGTAATAAACCAAATATAAAGTTCTGAGTTCATCTGTTCTGGTTGGAAAATCTTCCATGAAAACACCAGGATTCGGCAAAACAAAAGCTCTCAGATTGGCCCACAAAGAAGGGACGGACAACTTGAAAAACATCTTTTTATGGCCTGAGAAAGCTGAAACAATGACAGAAAGTGCCAGGTGAGCTCCATCCACGGGGGCTCGGCAGCCTTCCCAAGCCCTTCTGCTTCTCTAGGTATGAGTCACAGGGAAGGGAGAGCGAGCTCCTGGGTTAAAAACAACCTTTTCTTCCTGGATTCTATTCCTCACTCTTGCCCCTTATTTCATTTTACTTCAATTTTATAAAAGGATTCGATGGGTAACAGTGATAGTTAAATAAGATTCCAGACCGGGTTAATGGCATTCGAACACCAGGGAGGGAAAATATTATTGTGGAAGTGTCTATTATTTGCCACTGGGAGCCACAGACACACAGAGGCATCTTTTGCATCCCAAAAAGGCTGGGCGTGGCTCATGGGTCACAGTGCGCGCGCAGAGGGGAGGGGGAGGAGCGAGCCACGTGGGCGCCGCGGCCTCCCCGGCTTCCTCGCACAGGCCCTCACAGGGCACCGTCGGCCTTTGCAGCTGGGTGGAGCTGGTCCTGTACACGTGCAGCGTGAGACCCCGAGTGTGGCGGGCACGGCGGCCATCACATGACACGGGCTGCTGCCGTGCAGGAGGCCTCGGTGCATGGGGACAGTTTGCTGTCATTCAATTCATACACACAACAAAAATAAAAACAAAAGGGGAGAGCTTTTGGCCTTTTTCCTTTTTAACACACAGACATACATTAAGGAAAAGCTAATAGACTACAGAGAATCGCCTGTCTCTCTACCTATGTGGGAGACTCTTTGCAAATGAGCGTGGCATTTGGTGAGGCTCCTGTCTGCTCCTCTCGCCAACCTCTCGTGAACTATCTGTGCCAGGCACTAAGTGACAGAGAAACCGACTCTTCACCTGCAATGAGATTAGATCCCAATCATCAAACAAGTAGTTTTTGAGCTTCTACAAGTTTAGAAGGTCATTTTAGAAATCTGGTAGGCAATTGTTCATTGATGTAACACTGTTTCAAAACATTGAGGTACAACATTTCAAAAAGTCATTTCCCAACAAAGAATGAATCTAGCTTTTTCACTTTTCCCAGTAATCTTTTTTGTTGGTTTGCTCTCTTTGGCTATATCTAAGATATAAAATATTACAGATATCAATAAAGCTAGGCTCTCCTCTCTTTCCAGAGCAGAGGTGTGGGCATGATCCTTTTTGTGGAAGTTTCTACCCTCCACTACCCAGACATATGTCCAGCACCCAGTACTTTACAGTGTATGTAACTTTTACCTTGACATTCAAGGGCCTGTCTGATGGAAAACAGCCCAGACCACAGCAACGTGTGCTTCTCCTGGGGGGCAGGAAGAGAAGCAGCAAAATTACTCTTTGCTCAGACCCAAGGGAGGGCTCAGGTCTTACATACACCGTGGAACCATCTGGCACTGCCACCAGGACTTTCCTGACACCCCGGCGTACTGTTCTGTGCTTGACTCACTCACTCGCTGACATGGCCAAGTCACTTATCTCAAGAATCACTAAAATAGAAGTGATAACACTTTGATTCCCAGATTATTATGAAAATCAAATGAGAACTAGGAAATCATTTTGACAGCTCTTAATCCTTTTGGAACCAAGCAGGCTAGAAATATTCATACATACAAGGAATATTATGATTATGGTAGTCTACTTGATTCAACACTTGATGGTATTATGTCTGGTACTGCTTATCTATCTCTTTTCTAAGTTTAAGTGTATTAGTTAGCTTTCTTTATTGTAGCAAAATACCTGGCACAGGCTGCTTATGAAGTAAATGAAGGCTTATTCTAGCCCACAGCTTTGGAGGGTCAAGTCCAAGATTGAGACTGATTTCAGCTTCTGGCGACGGCAACACAACATGGTGGGAATGTGCACTGGAGAAAACCACTCATGGAGGGGGGCAGCCAGAGAGAGAGGGAGAAGGTGAGGGAGAATACCACAAAACTACCCTACCACTCCTGCTCACTTTGCAGTGCCAGGGTCTGAACCTGAGACCTTCCAGATACAAAGCATGCATGCTGCCCTTAAGACATGGCACCAGCCCCACCTTCCCTTTTGAGGCTCTCAGTGACCTCAGGACCTCCCACTAGGCCCTACTCTTAAAGGTTCAAAACACAGAACCAGCCTAGGGACCAAGCTTTTACATGTAGACCTTTGGGGAACATTCATGCCAATTACAGCAGGTGGCATAAGTGTTCTATATAGCAGAGAAGTAGTAAAGACACATTATTTAGCATCAGATAGAACCCATGCCTACCTTATAACCTCAGGAAGCTACATGGGACCTTAAACTGTGAAATGAAGGTTGAAGTTGTACCTAACTCATGGAGCATAACTCTGGATTGCTACGAGGATTAAGGAAATGAAATATGTCAACTGCTGAGCACCATGCCTGGCACATCGTGCTTCCATGAAAGGGCAGTGGATAGCAACCACATTGCAAGGCCACTAAGTTAAATATGACCACCTAGGACTATTTCCATCCAGACAGTAGGTGACTTGCATGAGGTTGGGTACACACACTTAGCAAATTCCTGTCACTGGCGGAAGGACAGTGTATGAGAACATAATGTGTGAGAATAAAGACTGCCTTCCCCCTCACTCTTCCTGAGACTGTCTCAAATGAAGGTGGAGGTCAAAGCAAAGGGAAGAACAGTTTTGTGGTTGTTGTTGTTTTTTAATAATCACAAAGGCTCCAGGCCAACCAGAGGGGGAAATAGGACAGACAGGGTGATGACTGATGGCTGGGTTTCTGATCTTATTTATGGAAGAGAAAGGTCCAGGAGGGAGAAGGCAGTGACAGGAAGACAGACTGATGAGGAGATAATTTACCATTAGCCTTCTTCTGCCCCTAACCTAGTTTCCCTGAGCTTGGCAAGGCAGAACAATACAGCAGTTTACATTCTCCCCATGGCAGCTCAGCGGCCACCGCTGTCCAGGTGAAGCAGACAACTAGGGAGAGTGGAGGCCTAAGAAGATAAACCAAACCACTCAAAAGACACCTGCCAGTGACAACCTGAAAACGGTTTAGGGCAGAAAGCTCCTATTTCCGCTCCCAACTGAAATATGCCACCATCTCTTTCAGATGACAAAGACACAGCTACATGAGAGCAGAGAGGCACTGAGTTAATGGGCGATCCATGAAAAATAGTTTCTCTCATGCTGAAAACCATTATGGCTACAAAGAACCACTAATAGCTCTGTTTTACATTGCACTGTTAAGACAGGTTCAAAAAATGAAAGACAGGCTGAGCTGTTGCTATGGTGACCACAGAATCTGACTGTCGCTAGGGTTTTCTACAATCCCATGTGACCAACCATACGAAAATCAAATTTATTAGCAGTATTTATACTAAGTATATTTCTGGGAATTATACATAAATACTTACAAAAGATGCAATACACTAAAGGGGTTACCTTTTTCCTAGGATTTAGATCTTAAAAAAAGAAAACAGTCAAGTTGAAGGACAGCTTCTTTTTTCCTGTTATTTAAATGTGATTGAGAACGATGATGGAGATGGCGGTAAATAGCGTTATGCACTCCAATCTACTGGGCACTTACTACCTGCCAGGCATGATTCTAAGTGTTTCCTTTTTTGTAGTAGGACATTAAAATCAAAGGAGAAAAACCTAGTCTAAAAGCCCACAAGGAAACCAACGCAGGTGGCTCTCCGTACAGCCTTTGAAACAGACCACTAGTTACTGTCGAGTGATCTGGTGAGCCCGCATTCAGACAGACTGCTTTATAAAAGTGTGTCGCTCTGAACACAAGGCTGGCACCTGGTGGGGCTGAATGTTCCGATGGGAGGAATACAGAATAAAGCCAAAGCCTCCTTCGCTTGTCTCCTTCCTTTGGCAGGATAGGCTGGCAGTGCTATTTTGCTGGAGGATCATCAAGATACCCTTGATCTTTTCCCTGGATGGGTCAGTTTTTCTGAACAAGATTCCTCTACCTGCCTTGCTGAAAGGTCTAACAAGCCATATATCCCCAAGATTAGAGTCCTCTGGCTCAGTCTCTACGGAAAGAAAACCAGCAGCCACCTGCCAGGGTTGGAGAGAAACACTGGACATTCTGCCCCCTCCGCTCTATCCTCCTTCCCACCCTCTTTTGTGATGCTCTTTTTACAGACCTTTCCGGGCTCCTGTGCTGTACACTGCCTCCTCCGTCTCTGGCCTTCCACTCTTGCCAGCGTGGTGTGGCTTTCTTTTTCTGCTCAGTAGCTTCTTTATTTTCATCTACTTGCTTTTTAGCTTTTATCATAGTCTCTTCCCCTGTCCTCTCAAGTTCCTTAGATTTTTTTTCCTTGCTACTCTTTGTTTCACACATATAGAGGTTGGAGGAAGGAATATGGACAAGCACATGTGTTCAACCTGCAGAAGTTTATGCAGAAGACTGCTCCAGGCTGTGTGATGCCTCTCTGAAGTAGACAGCAGACTATGTAATAGCAGAAGGTAATGACAAAGAAAATAAAACATCCCAGTATATTTTGGCAGTAATCATCCTTTGTAGAAAAGGAAAAAATGACTTCTGGTAGCAGGCTCCACACAGCTGGGAAACTAGGAGCTATATTTCATGCTATAAGCCTAGCTTCACGGTGCAGGCATCCAGGGGTGTGTGTGTGTGTGTGTGTGTGTGTGTGTGTAGGAATAAAGGGATGGACTAAAAGAAGAAAAACAGAGGAAAGGAAATAAAGTAACTTTTTATCCTCAGGTTAAACAGAGCTAAATACCACTTCCCTAAATTGGAGTTGTAATTGTGGACTAAACTAAAAAAAAAAAAAAAAAAAAAAAAAAA
>PVIR01000735.1:0-72995 GCA_004026965.1 Petromus typicus | reverse complement strand
TTTTGCTGAGACAGGGTCTCGCTTTGTAGTTCAGGCTGGCCCTGAGGTCAGGCTTGAACTCACAGCGATCCTCCTGCCTCTGCCTCCCATATGCTGGAATTACAGGCATGAGCCACCATGCCTGGGCACTGTGGTTATGTGGCACTGATTGTTGGTGGGTGTGAGTCTCCATGCCCGGCACTGCTGTATGTGTTTCCTGGGGATTAAACCTGGGCCCTTGCACTTCCAAGGCAGGGCCCGGAATCACTGAGCTAAATCCCCAGCCTGCTACATTTTATTTTATATAAAAAAGGAAAGGATTGAGTTTAAAATTCTAGTTTAGTGAATCTGGGTCATTCAAAAATGAAGACTGCTATTTGAAAATGGTCTTTTGCTTTCTGGTTAGCACTATTATTTTCTTCAGAGAAATCTCTGCTGCCAAGAATATCATTAAAGTAAAATGCAGGATTTAGTAGCTCAGGAGATTTCCCCTGTTTCATGTAAAATGTAACATATTTCTTTCGGTTGGGGTAGGAAGAAGGTACAGGGATAGGACTCTGAGCCTTTACAATAAGCTATATCCCCACTCTTTTCAAAACATTACTTTTTTTTTAAATTTTGAGAGAAAGTCTTCTTAAGTTACTTAATTTTCTGGGCTACATTTGAACTTGTGATCCTTCTTCCACAGTCTCTTAGGCTGCTGAAATTACAGGTCTATATTTCGTGGTGTACAGGCAATACACATACAAACCTCTGGAGCAACAATGGCAGAAGTCGACAAGGGGCTAGGCCTAACCTGGCACAGTGGCCCACACCTCCAGTCCCTACTTTCAGGAGCTAAGGCAGGAAAGAAAGACCATTTGAGCCTAAGAATCTGAGGCTAGCCTGGCAACAGAGCAATAGCCTGTCTTAAAAAGCCCATCATGTCTCTTCAACAAACATCCTAAGGATATCACAATGTGTTTATTTGATAGTCAAAGCATATGGAACTGTGTGCTATCCCATACAGATTTATAAATAGATTCACACACAAGAAGCTGCTATCTAGTGGAATATCAAGGACTTTATAAGCATGAAGACTAACTATAGCAATCCCCAATTTTTAAATTTTTGAAGATATTTTAAAAAAACAGAAAGGAAGAGTGGGTAGAAGAAAAGACCTGTGCCGACAGAGTGGCAAGACATGATCAAACATGCCAAAGCCGGAAAGGGACTCTGTTCAAATTACCCCTCAGCTCTGTTACTTTCCTCATCTATAAAAGTGGACTTGGATGATTATGTAAACTGGGCCAAGAGGCCTTTGACCATTTCACCGTATAAGCTACATCAACTGAGCCTTCTCCCTTTTTCAGTGAGTTGTGCAAAGTCACAACACTGCTGTGGTAGAAATGAAGGAGTCAATCGATGCTGTCGAGAGAAAGCAGTTCAGAAGTCCCACTGAGACCAAGGAATGATGCCGCGCTGACTTCGCCTATATGACCCTCTCAACAATGGGCCTGCCGGGTCCTGCTTTCTTGGGGCCTCTATGGTGACTCATGCTTACCACATTTCCAAAATAAGATGGACACACTGTGAGATTCTTACACCTAACACATTTATTCATCAGTCATCAGCGTGATCCTGCACAGAACTAGATGTGTTATTTTTTGGTAAGTTCAGGATTTAAGACAGTCCCTAAGAAGATTTCTAAAGAAATACAAATTTAAGAGTGAAAGTGTAGTGTATATGCAATCATGTATCATTTATATACTGTGGACATGAAAGAGAATCAGATATTTGGTATACCAGGCACCTGAAACGCTGGCTTTGATTCCCTACTCCACATCCACCTTTCCCAATTTTATTTATAATTCTAATCATTTTGAGGGGATTTTTTATGTTAACTGTACATGTTCCTCTTGTTACAAACAACTTTGTGCCTTTGGGAAAGTGTATTGTTCCTTCTCTGTTACAGTTTCTAGCTCTTGAAATGAAGAAGTCAGATGATCTTGAGCTGAACCTAAAATATTAGATGATCTTGACACAGAACCTTAAAAAATTCCTGCCTTGGGAGGACCATAAATGCTCAGTTTTTCTCCCTAACCTAAAATGGCTACAGACCTGCTGCTCCCTTCTGCGCCCCGACTTGGTAAATTTGTCTCTTCTTTCACTATGTTGCTTACATAAGGTTGACGTGCATGAGTTTTATAGACATTCTGTCTTGAAGGACCCAAATTTTACACTCTAGGTGATGGTGGAAAGAAAGTATAAGAGTAAGATTTTTATAACGCTCCAAATATAGTAGTATTTTGCCTATTTATTTCTATTTTTTAGGGTGAAATAGTGAGGTAGTGGCAAAGGAGACGGATTTCAAAGAAGGCTGTCTCAGTACAGATGGGATGTGGAGCAGCAGAAGGTACAGCTACGTACCCGAGTACTTGGTCTGTGAGAATGGCAAACATAGGCAGAGTGACTGGGATGCTTACAAAGTTCCCGGAACCAGAGTGTCTTCAAAGATCAAGAATCCAAGGCAAGGAGACGACATCACAGAACTCTGCCCGGAGAAGCTGCCAGGAAAGTGTACACATCCAGGAGAAGTGTTCCAACGCAACTAACGCTGAATGTGAAGCACAGGGTGGTTACCATGTTCTCTGACTTCAGAGGCTCACTGAGCAAAAGGAAACAGTAAAAATTTTATACCATCTATGATGTTGGCTGAATATGAACCATTTTGTCTTTATGACTTCAGTGACCAAAGACCAGGGGGGAAATGTAGGTCTATGCTTTGAACATTTTCCTCTTTTCAATGGCAGGTTGAAAATCCCCAGTGCATAAGTGCTGGAAGGTGGGGCCTAGTGGGAAGTTTAGGTGAGAAGGGCAGAGCCCTCACCAATGGATTGATACTTGTGAACCGCTGTTCACTCTTTCCCCATTGGGTGGAGGCAGCATTCAGGGGATCATCTCAGAACCACAGAAGTGCCCGTCACTGACAGCAAACCCAGGGTGCCTTTTTGTCTTATACTTCCCAGCCTCCAGCACTTCGAGGAAAAACTTTCTGATCTTTACAAATTACTCAGCTTCAGGCCTTCTGTTACAGCAGCATAACATGGACTAAAACAGTAATCAAGAAGATCTCTCAGCAGCAGGTGACGATTGTGTCTCCATTTCCCCAGAAGCAGACCCGAATAATCTTTTGTCTGGACATCTCCACCTGGATCTCACAGAGTCTTCAAACACACCATGGCCCAGACTGATCTTATTTTATCCGCTCTCCACCCTGCCTTACTCAGCCATATTTCTTTCTGTATTCTCAGTCCCCACAGTCTAAGGTCACTTAAGATCACTAAGATCACCCAACCCAGACCACTCCATGTTCTGAATGCTACAACCAGATGGCTACAAGCTCGGACAACTGCTAGCCTCTGTTCTTCCCAGTCTAACACCAACTACCACTTGAAAACATTTTTTTAAAGTTGTAAGAGGGCCAGATTTAGCTCAGTGCTGCCATTGCCTGACTTATGAGTGCAAGGTTGTGATGTTTGGTACCACCAAGAAAAAAGGAAAGAAAAGAAAAAGGTCCCAAGAAAATGACATAATGTTATAATTTTCATGTAAATTTAATTATAGAAAAGTACAGAGAAGTAAAAGCCAGCTGGGTTCTGTCCACCCATAGTTCGGTCATTTAACCAATCCCCCAGTGATCGCTATTGAAGATGCTTCTATTGTTTCACTATTGGAAACAAAACCACAGTTAATTTTCTTGATTTACATACAAATTTCTCTTTACAATAAAGTCCTTCAAAACAAACAAACAAACAAAAAAACAAACTAACAACTGAAGTTCTTACTGGGTTTTTCTTTTTTTCCCCCTGGAATATTTGTCTCCATGAAAATAAGTAGTAAAGTTTTAATCTTTGTCAATATGATAGGCAAAAAAATCTAGGTATATTCTTTACTTGTATATTTTATTTAATGCCAAAACTGAACATCTTTCATGTTTATAGCTATTTTTGCCATTGTTTAGAACTATTTTGTTCTTTTTTCAATCGCAGTTCATATTTCTACTATCAATGGTTCAGAACTCAGTTGATTAATGTCAGTAATAAACAACTAATGTTATAATTATTTTTTCTCATTTTACATACCATTTCACGTAGATTAAGGTATTCTGTTATATTTGATTTTCTATAGAAAAATGTTCTTTTTTATTAAAATGATTTTGATATTCATATCATGTTTTAAAAAAATGGAGATGCTTTAACATTAAAACACTTCCCTATTTCCATATAGTTAAACTGAATCATTAAAAAAAATCTAAATCAGGGGTCAGGGATTTAGCTCAGTGATTCTGGCGTCTGCCTGGCGAGCGCAAGGTCCTGAGTTCAATCCCAGAAATCAGGAAGCAGAGGCAGGAGGATTGCTGAGTTCAAGGCTGGCCTGGGCTACAGAGTGAGTTCAGGGACAGCCTGAACTACAGAGTGAGACTCTCTCTCTCAAAAAAAAAATCTAAATCATTGCTCTAAATGCAATTTATTTTTGCATAAGGATAGAAGACTGACTTAAAAATCCTTTTCCATTACATTAATTCTTAAATGATATTTCCTGTCTTCTAGATATTGATCTTTGCTTTCCTTACTTTTTATTTCTTTGCATTTTTTTTTTTTTTTTTTTTTTTTGGTACTGAGGATTGAACTTGTGATCTTGTACTTGCAATGCAGGTGCCAGAACTACTGAGCTAAATCCCTGGCCCTCTATTTTTTCTATCTACAAACTCATTATTTCAAGACAATTACATTTATTTTTCAGTTGCTGTGGTCTGAGTCAAATAAGCTACACTTATAGAACATTTATCAAAGAGAAAAAGGTTTAGCACAAGATAGTCAAAGAGAAGAGGATATCACTTGCTCTTTATTATATAAGCATTTTTTACCTGTTTTCTTTTTTCGACCAAAAATAACACAGGGATAAATGGATATCCATTAAAAGAGAAGATAAGATCACTTCATAATGAAATATGTGTCCAGTACAAAAAGGTGCAGCCTAATGAAATAGTCAAATACTCAAAATGTTGTACAAGTAATTAGATGATTCAAAATGCACATGGAATGCTGAGCCCTGTTTCCAGGGCAACAATATGCCAACCTGCACATTACATTCTCCAATAGTTAACTAATCCATTTATATTTAAGCAATATCTTCCATGCTTTGAAAACTGCCTTATTGGTATGATAAGAATGCCAATCAGAAACTGATTCTTTGGCCTGGGGATTTAGCTCAGGGGTTCCGGCACCAGTCTTGCAAGCACAAGGGCCCTGGTTTGATCCCTGGAAACCACATACAATACTGGATGTGGAGACTCACGCCCAGCAGCAACCAGTACCACATACCACGTCACGCCTATAATCCCAGCACTCGGGAGGCAGAGGCAGGAGGACTGCTGTGATGTGAGTTGGAGGCTGAGCTCAGGGCCAGCCTGAACCACAGAGAGAAAAAAAAAAAGAAACTGATTCTTTAAAAGAAAACACTTACTACAGATTGATTTATTACCCCACCCCCTAAAACCTGTTACTGTACTTATATGCTGTATTGCAGTTTTGTAGTAGATTTAAAAGTAGATTAAGTACAGAAATGAAAAAAAACCTTATAAGTACTTATTTTTAATAGCAATGTCTCCAATGTTCAGATCATATTTATGAGTACTGAGGTAATGCTGATGTAATGTAATGTCTGTACACTGTGGCTCGAAGACAAACACAACACAGAGGTTTCATCTGTGGGCTAATTCTAGTAGTGGTGGCCATATTATCATGTAGCGCAGTGAGATAGAGTTAAGATTGCTGAAATGAGCCCAGGATCAAAGAAGTAAAAGCATACATGCAAGTTATAGTCTTCTCTGCTCTCCGATCAACTCACTCCAGTCAGCAAGTTCTAAGCTAGTGCAGAGATGCCATCACACTACACTTCAACCTCTATCTGGGAAAAGTAGTAGAGTGTAATTGTTAAAAACAAGGTTTGCAACTTTCTAGACATCTGTCTTGTGGCTAGGAGTATGTGTGTGTGCATGTGTGTGTCTCTAGGCCAGCTACTTAACTGTGTATGACTCCTGGGTTTATCTATAAAATGAGAAGAGTATACACCGCAGGGTGTGCAGGGTCTCAGGCAGTAACACAGGATCATGTGATTAGCACTCAGGAATCTGCTATGGCTGTTAGCTCTATGTGCTGAGGCCTGTTATCTTGTGGCACTTCCTCCCCCCACAGTACCCCCAAACAAACCAACCCAGAAAAGAACATTCCAAAGCTCAGCAGTAACAGTTCAGCAAGTAATCAACACTCTGCATGTTCTGAGCACCGCTGACAGGGACAGAAACACAGATGAACAACACAGGGCCACTTCAGGACTGCAAGGGACATAATACCGGAGAACAACCAAAGGTTATAGGAAAATACTAGTGATGGTCCAGAGTAACAAACTGGAGAGAGAAAAGCAAGAAGCTAGAAGAAAAGGAGATGCCAAGGAGAATGGACATGTCACAGAATCTTCCCTGGAGCAGAGTGACAGGCTTCTACTCCTGCCTTTGGTATCCTGGAAAACTGAAAAGAACCTCTGTTCCGTTCACTTTCACAACTGGTTTACCCTGAACAGAAGACAGGGGGAAAAGAAAAGGTACCGGGTTTTGCGGTATGAAAGGCAGATTCTCGTGTGTAATTCTTACCCCCCAAAAAGAAAGAAACAAGAAAACAAAACAACAGCCCTCCTTTTGATTATCTCCTAGGGATTTCCTTTATTAATCACAAAGTAAAAGTTAAATACTACCAGACCGTAAGGTCTCTGAAAGCAGGTACTTTTCAGTATTTGTGCACAGTACCCAATAACATTCATTGTGTGGTATGAACTCAAAATAGAGGGATGACCTAGTGAGAAGATCAAGGAAGAAAACACAGGGCACATCTTCACGAGAGGGGGTTTTGTGATTAAAGCTTAGATATGGCACCAAGAGCACGAACAACAAAAAACATAAATTGGAATTCATCAAAATTAAAAACAACTGTGTGTTAGAAGACAACACCAAAAAGCAAATAGAGCTGGGTATTATGGTACACACTTGTAATCCAGCACTTAAGAGCTAAGGCAGGTGGACTGCCAGCCTGGGCTACACTGTGAAGTCAAGGTCAGCCTGAACTACACAGTGAGACTCAGTCTTAAAAACCCCCAAAACCAACCAAAAAACCAAAAACGTTTTGAGGCGCAAAAAGGCAACCTATGGGATAAAGATAGGTTGGTAATATTTGTAAATCGTGCATCTGATAATGTTTAGTGTGCACAATGCCTAAAAACTCTAACATTTTAACAGTAAAATAAACAACCCAATTAAAAATGGCAAGGTACTTTGACAGATGTTTCTTCAAAGAGGATATACATATGGCCAACAGATACTTGCTAAGAGTCTCAAGGTCACTCCTCAGGGAAGTGCAAATCAAAACCACAATGAGACAGATAGTTCTTGACACCAACTAAGACAGCTATTACACGAACATAAGAGTGCTGGTGAACACATGTGAAAAACTAGAACAATTTATATTGCTGATGGGAAAGTACTATGATATAGATTCTATGGAAAAGCATTTGGCAGTTCCTCAAACAGATAAACACAGGATTATCACAGAACCCACTCATTCTGCTCCTCCATATATATATCCCTCTCCAAAAAAATAGATAATCACACAAACATCAGTATAAACATGCTACTAGCAGCACTATTTACAAAAGCCAAAAGGTAGAAATAACTCAAGTGCTAACTGGAAGATGAACGGACAAACTGTGAAGTGTATAAATATGGTGGAATATTATGCACCACAGAAGAAGTGGAATAGTGCTGAGATATGCACAGTGTAGATGAACCCTGAGAATATTATATGAAGAACAAGATGCTAGATACACAAGATTGCATATGGTATCATTTAATCCACATACAGTATATAGAAGAGGTAAATCCATAGATAGAAAGCAGACTATGTTGCCGGGGGACAGGGAAAGGGTAATGAAGAATAATCATTTGACCTTATCTAATTAGGCAGAGAAGCCCTCAGGAACAACTGCTAATGGGTGTGGGCTTTCCTCTGGAGGTGATGAAAATGTTTTGGAGCCAGATAGAGACAGTTACTGCAATGGATTGTGACTGCTTATGAGTGAGAAACACATGAGATTACTAAACTATGAGGAAGCTCAGACACAAAATTCAGCGTAGTTTTATAAAAAGAACTGGAGAAAATTATTCTAACCTGCAGTAGGACATAGTAATGAGAGCTGTGTGTTGTAGTGTAAGCCTAGCACTTAGAAGGCTGAAGCAGGAAGAGGGCCATGAGGCCAAAAAAAAAAAAAAAAAAAAAAGACTTCATGAAAAGTGGTAGATACTCATTTAATGAACAAGCAATCATTGAGCATTTGAAAGCCCTTGGGTAATTAAGAGATTTTATTACACAAGGTTCCCTGACAGTTTCATTAAGATTCAGTTTGATAAAAGCACAAAGCTGGTCGCAAGTAACCGAAGTAACCCAAATGATGCCAATCGTGTGTCACCAGGGGTTACTGCTGGCCAGGGTGATCTGACATGGTTTCATGGAGTCTGGCACTTAAGGATTGAATTCTCATGGCCAGAACACTGCTTAGTTTATAGAGGAAATATAATTCATATCTGTTGGAAAATAGTAAATGAGCCAGGAAACATAACTCCATAAATGTAGAGGATATTAAGGATTGATGTATCTGGCTGGAAAGGTAGGTTGGAACCAATTATGTAAATATCCTGGGTTATCCTTCAGATATGTAGCTTAAAGAACAGGACTGAGTCTAGAAGGCTGGAGAAGTTAAATAACCATTACAGTCTTCTTTCAATTTTTAACCCAGTAAATGACGGTAGATCTCCCGATGACTCTCAAAAGAAGAGTCATACAACTTTGTCAACTCAATAAAGAAAGCTTGCTTCTCACCAGTGCTGTCTCCCCAAGTTAGAGGATTAGTGGATGATAATCCACACGTTGGTTTTGCAACGGGAAACTGCAAATCCAAGGAGTCATGAGTGTAACTTGTAAAACTCAAGCAATATCCAGAGCCCTCAGTGAAGGAGTCTGAAAGTTATGAAAAAAAAAGCAACAACATGACTTCAAGTAGGTCTGCAACACTAATGAATGTTAACAGGCAGACATAACTTCTTTTTAAACTAACAATTAACCTACTGAAATGACGAGATCCTGACAAAAAATTTGTTAATGATTGTATTCTGATACTCTTAACCAAACTTGAATACAGATGCTAGAAACAAAACCAGAAGATAATTTGCAGCTTGACCTAAGGTGATATTCCACAGGATGGAGAAGGGGATGGAATAAGACATGGAGAGAGAAACAACAGAAGCATCTACTTGGTGGGGAAGATTTTAAAAATGTGGCAAAGGTGGTGGCATATTCAAAGTAAATTGTAAGAACTATAAAAAAGTCAGCAATCTGAAAGAGGACATACACAAAGTGACACAGCACTCCTTTTGTCTTCACAGAATGAAAAGATGTTGTGTCTAGAGCCAGATACCCACACGGTCTCTTTCTAAAATCCAGACCTGATTTGTCTAGCCCATCCCACATATGGGAAGGAAGAGGCATTTGTATGTTTCCCAATGATCACTAGACTTAGCATACATACGACTGTTCGATTCCTATGTCAAGGAAAGAAGGTAAAGAACAGCTTCCCGAGATCTGGAAAGTAATATGCCCTGTGCGTTCTCATGTTCTATGTGTCTGCTGCTGGCTTAGTTCCTAGTTACAGGCAGGGAAAAGACGGGGAAGTGTTCTTGAACCACAGGAGGAGCCAAAGCAGATGGAGCCAGGAATGTGTTAGCACCAAGTTCATGAACCTTTTCTCACAGTAGAAAACATGCTGAATTCTGTGGCTGAGCTTGAGGCTGCAGAGAGCCACGCACAGCCATTGCTGTGCCCTGAGTATCATGCTCTGACCTATCCGGGGCATTTCTGCATACGTGAGGTGACTGGCTCCTATATAGTTTTCTATAGCCTAAAGATGAGAAAGCTGAGATCAGCAAGGCCCAGCAGGTGGTGGAATGAGGGCTGAGCTATAATTATGTTGGGAGAACCACAGAGATCTTCCAGTTCTAACCTGGCACTTACCTCCCAAGAACGAGATTCTATGCTTCACTACATAACTTACTGGAAATAGCCTAAAACATTTATCCTTATTTTCTGATTAAATGTTTTCAATAATGTATGAACAGAAGAAGACAATAAATACACAATCAGGACTTCAGAAGGTAGTACTTTGCTAATACAGTTCACTTCCTCACTCATTCAATAAATAGTTGTTGAAACACAGCTATGTTATAAGCCAGGATAGATGCTGGAAATACAACAATAAACTAAAGATAGAATCATTATCTTCAAAAAGTGCATTTGGCTGGTAGTTCTCTAGAAGTAAATTTCGTCCAAAGTAAAATATGCCCACAGCCAAAATCAAATTTACTGCTGCCAAAGATGTAGATATTAAAACAAATTAAAAATAATCTGCACTATCTAAGATCTCAAGATCCTAAAAAAGAATGCATGCTCCAACGCTGCTTTCCAAATAAATATCCAGGGTGTTATGTGATCACTACAAAATACCAGACCCAAAACGTCAGACTAGAGCACAAGTGATTTCTAACTGCAAAGAAAAGGGTTACTTACAAATGAAAAAGGTAAAGATGAAAGATCAAAATGTCATAAACATTAAAAACTACTTCACAGTGACTCCCGACCTCATCAAACCTGTGCACCATGATCAGCCTCAACAACTTCCCTCAGAGGTCATGAGCCAGTATTCTGCTCACAGAGCTGAAAGCAAACTTTGCTTCTACAGAGGAGAAAGAGCACCCTAAAAAACCCGTAAGTCAACCCCTTACAATAAGATTTTAACATGATGAATATCACTAAATTAAATGATCACAGCCCTACGTAAGAACACAACTTCGTCCTTTAACTAAGGGTCTTCCTTAACATCTTCTTGAAGCCCAGATGCCTACAGACCTTGACCAACAAATCATAACAACTTTGGGTAAGTATTTTCTTTGTACCATGAGTTCTCAATAGGAAGTACAGAGTTTTGGCACTACTACGAAGGTGACATGAGCAAGCCAGAAATAGCACAGTGTACTTTCACTAGCACCAGAGTAATTTTGTGATTAAATTTAACTTGATCTTTGCAGAGCTGACAAAATATGTTTTCATGAAATTTGTTGATATGAGAAATACGAATTCTTTCAGGCTTAGAAATATTAACAAATTAACAACACATTTAATACATCCAATGCAGGTCCAGACATTCTCGTCAGCTTATTCCCAGAATGAAAAGCTGGATTAACATATAAACCAATCAAATTCATTGTGCTGACAAAATAAAGGTTAAAAATGGAATTATCTACATTTGTAGAAAAAGCATTTAACAAAAATCCAGCCCCCAGTCATTATAAAAACTAAACAGGGCTCAGGATATAGCTCAGTACAGAAGCTCTGGGTTCAATCCCCAGTACAAGAAAGGAAAAGAAAGGAGGAGGAGAAGAGAAGCAAAGACAGGACAGGACACGACAGGATAAGGCAGGAAAATGAGAAAGGAAGGAAGACATTAATGAAACAATGACAAAGTGTGAATATGAACCATATATTCTATTAAAAGTTCTGATTTTAATCATCGTGTAGCAGTTATGCAAGCAAAATGTCTAAATAAAGCCAAATGCTTAGTGTTAATAAATAATACTCATGCAAGTGGAGTGTTCATCCGTTAACAAGGTCATCTCTGCTTCTGGAACCTGTGCAAGAAGAGAGCCCCGCGCCATCTGCTGAGCTCCCGCATTCGGTGCGGGCGGTGAACATTATACACGGGCGCACCTGGATGCAAACACCGTCTAACTGACTGCTCCTCCTTCAGCTACAGGCTGCAAATTCAAATGGCTTAGGAATTAGTTAAAGCTTTATCTTTACTTTTATTTTCTCCACAAATAAAACAAACGAGTAAGGATTCCTACTTTCCTCTCCTGCCCATGTTTTAAGGACAGGGAAGCAGATGAGGAGATAACTAAGGGTCAGCAAACCAAGGCCTATGGGCACTTTGGCCCAGGGTCTTTCTGTCCAGCCTGTGGGCTAAGAACAGTTTTAAACATTACTTAGGGCTCAGGTCAAGAGCAGGTTTTTATTTTTAAGGGGCTGTGTATAGAGCTGTATCAGGTCTGAGACTATTTTCCTTAGAAAGATCTACTTATAAGGCCAGCCATTAAATGGAGTCGGGAATGTGGATTTCAGGGGGTGAGGGTGGGGTTCCCCTGTTGCATAGACACTGACTACCTCGTGGGGCTAAAGTGTACAGCGTGCTCTATGCTGATCTGGGTTTCCTCTGGAACCTGGAATTCTGGCATGAGCTGGGCAGGTGGTGCCCAGGTGACCAGCTCTCAGTGAAAATTCTGAACCCCGAGTCTCCAACAAGCTGCTTGGCAGACAATGGGTTTGTTCTCTGGGACTGGCTTCTTCCGGGGAAGCTCTCACTTAGCCATCACCAGACTCTGCTGAGGGCACAAGCACCTACTCCCTCTGCTGATTCTGCTTTGTAGCCTTTCCCTTAGCAGCGACTTCACCTACATGTTGAGTTCATCTAGTGTATCATGAACCTCGGAAAGCGGGATTCAAAGAGGCTCGGGCTACCTGTGGGGAACAGGTGGGAAGATGAAGTAGTATGAAGGGGGCCAATGAAGTGGAAGAGGAGACTGTGCAAGGTCTGAGAGGGCCAACGGTACACAGGACAGGGCACCACAGCAACTGGGAGAGCCACACAGAGACTAAGAGGGCAAGGAGGTGGGGCAGGCTGCCAAGGGACATCCAGAAAGCTGCCGGTGTTAGACTGGCCCAGCCCCACATCTGGAGGCTCTGACCAGGCCCTGCACCCAGGTCTAATCCCACTGCAGACAAGGCAGGACAGGGACAGATTTGGGCTCTGACTCGAACACTACCACAAAACTGTGGGCACCAGAGGAATCTGATTATTCGCTTGATGTCTTTCGCACTCTCTCTCTCTCTTTGTTTTGTTTTCATTTATCTGTCTGGCTTATTTTTAATGATGTGAAATTATCATTATTTGGAGATGACATAATACTCTACATAGAAGGCCCTAAAAATTCCACCAAAAGGCTTCAAGATTTAATAACCAAATTTAGTAATATAGCTGGACACAGTCAATGCTCAAAAGTCAACAGCATTCCTGTACACAAAGAAACGTACTAAGAGAGAAATTAAAGAAACAGTGTCTTTCATAGAAGCATTAAAAAAAACCCACATAGGAATCAATCTAACAAAGGAAGCAAAGTTTTTACATCAAAAACTACAGTACTTGGAAAAAGGAGATTGAAGAAGGTGTCATAAAATAGAAAGGCACCATGGGTCAGAAGAACCAATGTAGTTAAAGTGTCTATACCTCCAACATTGTCATACAGATTTAATGCAATCCCAAACAAATATAAGCAGCATTCCTCATAAAACTAGATAAAATATCCTAAAATTTGTTTGGAACTGGAAAAAAACCCAGAGGAGCAAAAATAATTCTGGGCAACAAAGGCAGGCAGGAGGCATCACAATCCCTGACTTGAAATTATACTACAGAGGGCCGGGGATATAGCTCAGTGGTCTGGCGCCTGTCTTGCAAGCGCAAGGGCCCAGGTTCGATTCCCTTGTAACCACATAACAATACTGGGTGTGGAGACTCACCCCAGCAGCAACCAGTACCACATACCACAGTGCCGGGCGTGGTGGCTCACGCCTGTTATCCCAGCACTTGGGAGGCAGAGGCAGGAGGATTGCTGTGATGTTAGTTTGAGGCTGAGCTCAGGGCCAGCCTGAACTACAAAGCGAGACCCTGTCTCAAAAAAAAAAAAAAGGAAAGAAATTATACTACAGAGTTACTATGATAAAGACAGCATGGTACTGGAAAAAAAAAAAAAAGCAGACCTGAAGATCAAAAGAACAGATTAGAAGATACAGAAACAACTCCAAACACTCATCCACCTCTCTTTGGGGCCAAACACCTTCACTGGAAGGAGGATAGGCTCTTTAATAAATGGTGATGGAAAAACTGGCATCCCATATACTAAAGATGGAATCTAGACCCTTATTTCTCACCATGCTCTAAACTAATATCTAAATAGATCAAAGATCCATATACAAAAAACACAAAGACTTAATTCACTGGAAACTAGAACAGGCAAAACTCTTGAAGATACAGGTTTAAGCAAAGACTTTATGAACAAAGCTCAACTGCAGGGGAAATAGTACAAGGAACCAGCAACTGGGATCTCATCTTATTAAAAAGCCTTTGAATAGCAAAAGAAATTAGCAACAGAGTGAAGAGGCAACCAACAGAGAAAAAAATTTTTTGGAAGAAAATAATTTTTGCCAGCTGTTCCTCAAAGGACTGATATCTAGAATATACAAAGAACTAGAAAAAAAAAAAAATCAAACTCCTCAAATTTAAAGCCCAATACAAAAATGGGCACCGGAAATGAATACCGTATTTCTCAGATGAAGAAGTACAAAAAGCAAATAAGAGAAAATGTTCAACATCACTGGTTATGTGAGATGCAAATTAAAACAATGCTGAGATTCCCGTTCACTCCAAAAGGAATGGCTGCTATCAAGAAATGAACCAACAACAAATGCTGGCGGGGCTGTGAGGACAAAAGAGCCCTTCTCCTCTGTTCGTGGTCATGGGGGATGGTGCAACCACTGTGGAAACTGGGGTGACGAGTCCTCAGAAAACTAAACCTAGAGGCTTCATTTGACCCACCTATCCTTCTTCTCGATATCTTCTTCTCAATGTAATTAAAAGCATCACGTCACAGCGGTACACGCACACCCACGTTTACAGCGGCACGGTTTATAATAGCTAAATCTTGGAAACAACCCAAATGCTGTCAACCAATCAATGGATAAAGACATGTTTTTATACAATGGAGTACTACTCTGCCATAAAGCAAGGCGAGCTTCAGGTATTTCTAGCTAAATGGATGCATCTAGTGAAATAAATAAATGAAAATAAATAAGTGAAATAAACTGGACACACACATATTATATATCACATTGTTTCTGTGGTGTGAGAAACTAAATGCATGCATAATAATGTAAAATAGAAGAAAAAGTTCAAATAGGGAAGACAACGAGAGAAGGAGGAAGGTGAAAGGAAGAAAAAGAAAAGGGGAAAAAACCCTGAGAAAATGAAAACAAGATAGAAACAAAGCTTTTGTAAATAAGGAGGGGAAGAAGGGTTGAAGGAAGGGAAAAGGAAGGGGAAAAAATGAGTAAGGCATGTATAAGTACAAATTTTATATGATGAATGTGATCACTGTGTATATATAAACTACCAACAAACTTAGTTAAAAATTTATCAATCTTTTATATTTTGGGGTCTTGTTTAAAAAAATAATTTCCACTGTCACCTATGTCATACCACTATTAGTGTTTTCCTATACTCCCTTCCAAAAGTCTTATTTTTTCCATTTAGGTTTTTAATCTACCTGAAAAAACTGTGTACAAGTTTTGAGGTAGAAATATATAATCTTTTCCATACAAATAATCAGTTGCCCAGTAGCATTTACGAAGTAATCTATTCTTTCTTCACTGATGTACAAAACAAGTCATGTTTCTGGTTACGGACAGATGTGTTTCTGAGGTCTCAATGGTCTTCAATGGTCTTTCTGCCTGAATCTAAGCCAATATCTCGTTGTTCATTTATCACAACACACTAGTAAGTCTTGCTATGTTGTAAACCATTTTATCTTAATCTTCAAACTCTTATTCTTGGTCCTTTATTCTTTCATTTGAATTTTAGCATTATCTTCTTAGAGTCCACAAAAAGTTCTACTGAGATTTTAGGGGGAAGTACATTGAATTCATAGATGAAATCTAAGAATTACTGTCAATTAGTTTAAAACAAATAAGGTGGAAAGATACAGTACAAAGACTAGCAGGAAACACACTAAAAAACAGTTATTTCTCCTTTAGAAGCTAAAATAATCACATGAAATTGCATTTTCACTGGGAAGAATTAATTTTAGGCTATGGAAAAGTGTGTACATTTAACTTGAACCTGCAAGGCCGTAGCAGCTGAGTTTTCCATACGACTGTGTGCTATCCAAAAAAAGATTCTTACTCAGTTTCTAAGAAAAAAAAAAAAACCAATAAAGAGAATGAACAGTGGGGAATGCTGACATTAACCACTTTCAGCTATGTGAGCGCTTGTGCTGCTGAGATGGCAGAGCTCGGCCACTGGCACAGTCCCTCAGTCTCTGTTTCAACCGTGGAGAGGCGCCCAGCCTCAGAACTCACTCTTCTATTTTGTATCTCATCTGCAATTTGACTACCGACTCAGTAACATCTTATCAGAGATGGGTTTTGGCGCAGGTTTTCTCTAATTGGGAATCACTTCAGACTTCTTCCTTTCTCTACGGACAGTAAGCTGGTGACTTTCTGCTGCCCCCTGGTGGTGTATGGCGGGCACAGTGTACATTTAAGAGGTTTTAGAATGTGCCTTAGGGTTGGCATCTTAGGGTGTGAGGACTTCTCATGTGGGTATTGCACTTGGGTTGATAAGCACCTGTCCCCCCTTATTTCTGAGCGATGATTATGTTTTTACCTTGATACCCATAAGGTAAGTATGGTTGTGGAATAGCCATCTTAGAACCTAAATTAGAATTTTAAATAAATTTTCCTTAAAGAGAAATACAGGGAAGAAACAGTTCGTGTTCTTTAAGGTGTTACAATATACTATAGGCAAGATAAAAGCTAAAATTTACTCAGCACTCTATTTTCCCAAGGCTGTTCTAAGGACTTTAACACATGCCAACTTCTTTAAACCTTGTAACTACCAGAAAGCATAGCATTATTTTAATGTCCATTTTGGGAGTGGGCCAGCGCACAAAGGCCACAGCAGGCTGATTTACAGCCAACAGGTGGCATTCTGCCACACAGAAAGCTGACTCCAGAGCACATTCTCTGTCCACTCTGTACTCAAGGGAAGAAAAATACAAAGACACAAACTTTTGATTAGTGTCAAAATTTTTAATTTTGATTAGTCAAGAGACAAAAATAAAATAAGCACCCTTGCATGCAGAGAAAAGCAGGGTAAGTTTGTGGAGATGAAAGAGGTTGGGACCAGCCTTAAGTCACAGGTCATATTCGTTAGAAGGAACACAGGCAAAGACCAACAGCCCAGGGCCTGTGGGGGAGCGGCAGCGCACCAGGCTGAGGCTGACGGTGCAGTGTGCATCTGACCTCCTGCTATTAACTCAGCAACGGGGACTGTAATAATCTATGACAGCCACAGGTCTCATTTAACAATAATTTCTGTAGTCTTCCCATCAAAACTCAGCTAGGGCTTTTTTGAATGAAGACTCACGACCACCTGGAGTATCTCTCGCCTTTTTGTAGCTTCTGGCCTCGTGTTGTGTAACAGGCATGCTCAGCAGCCACACTTTTGACGTGCTGTTGTGGCCTGCAGTGAGAAGTCTTGGTTTCAAGTCTTAGCCCTACCTGTTACTACAGTAGCTATGAAACTATGATACTGTCTGTCTTAAACTCAGTCTTGCCAATAGGAAAAACGAAACAGACCTCAAAATAGAAAATTTGGCTGGTCAAAACAAACGTAAGTAGAAATCTATCATGAAAATGACAGCAGCCAAGATCACTAAAGAGAATTCACATCAAACACTCGGCACTCCTCAAATGTCTTCTTGCCTAGACACACAACATCTGGAAATACTCAGGGATTTGTTTGCCTTTGGCTTGAAAAATCATGGTGCAATCAAATGAAACTTCTGTTGTCACAAATCACTCCTCGAAGCTTCTGTTTATCTACTCAGTTCTCCCATAAATATTATACTGGCCTCTGAAGAGATCTTAGTCATCTTCAAGCCAAGCCCCCTACACGTAAATACTACTGGAGTGGGGTCTATACAATAAATGTGAGGCTATTTTAGTTATGCTTTTCTCTCTGCCCTATAACAGTCATTCTTAGTACCCTAATTATCACTTTACAATCATAAAACAAATTTGTAGCAAGATATTTTTCATCAAAGAACTTTATATTGTAGTTAAAAAATAAACTAGGAATGATACGATGAATATCTTTTTATATGAAATTTAAATAAATTTTTAAGGTTTAATCCTCAAAGAGTCTTGCAGGTGTTATGACAAATTTATGTAAATCCTTTCCTTTAAAAATTTTTTTTTTAAGTTAAAATCTTTATTGTTAGTCCTTTCCTTTTGAATGCCATGTAGGCACCATTTCAAAAACTCATGCGTGGCTGGATGTGGTGGTACATGCTTGTAATCTAGCACTTGGGAGGCTGAGGCAGAAAGGTCTCTGTGAGTTTGAGGCCAGCTGGGGACTACATGCTGAGTTTAAGGCAAGCCTGTATTACATAGTGAAATTGTCTCAAAACCAAAAATAAACAAACAACCCCCCCACACACAAAAAAAACACCAATCCCCCAAATTCTCATGCATTGGGGGCCTTCCCGAGTTCAATGACAAGAAAAAGTCAAAAATGGCACAAAAATTAGCTGCCTGAAATAAGGGCACATAAGTTCTCATAACACAGTATTTACAAATAAGATCGTAAATGAAGTCTGCCACTCAGGAAGAGATCAGGGAGTCCTTGTTTCTTTCCATTATCTAACTTCCCAGTAGTTTTTCTTTTGGTTGTCCGCGGTTAAAGTGACTGAAATTCCACTTCTGCTGTTTACGTGAATAAAGTTTGCAGAAACTAAACAGAGGAGGGCGTCAGGCTGTCAAAGGCTACCTTCCGTCTCAGTGAAAAGGCAAAATAGAATGTGACATACGGAATGTGCCTTGACACAGGCAGTGGCACTCAGGGTCTCCCACTTATCTCGTAAGCTGCTGTCCAGAGAATCAGATTACAGGCTCCAAGGTGCAGACTGAAGTGAGAGGAAGTTAGTTTCAAAGTCCAGATAACTGTACCTCTTCCTGCATCCTCACTAGCAGGGATTTTTCAGGACTATTTTATATTTATATTTATATAAAATATTTATATTTATAAAACATTTTTATATTTATATAAAATATTTATATTTTCAGGACTACTCCTTCCCCATGACGCACTTTTTATTTTGACTCTCTTTGTACGTTAAGTCCTCTCTGAGCTTGATACATTATGTCAGTTTGTTAGGAGATAGTTGAAAGTACTCATCAAGACTCTACCTTCCAGTTTACTACTGAGTCAGTCTTGGGACAAAGAACTGGCCCAGGAAGACACACTGGTCTAACTGGACAGCCTCTGACCTGGACGTCGGGTCTCCATCCACAGCTGCTGGCACTTGGACTTGTCTTATGGCTTTAAGGAAATCATATAGTCTGTTCAAGCCTCAATTTCACAGATTCTGAATGCTGGCAAGACCTCAGAGGTCGCCTAGTCTAAAATTTCCTAGCTGGTGCCAGGATCTAATGGATAGGCTTTGGCAATTGTTCTTTCTCCCATGGTCCAGGTCTGGCACAAAACAGGAAGCAGCAAATTTAGAAACACATACATGTACAATGAAAAAGCAAAGACCTGGCCTCCGCTCCTTCTAACTCTGGTTTCAGTTTTGCACTTCTACCAATGTTCTGGTCATTTTCTCCCTAACTAAGGTTTGATTTTTAGTTCATTTTGATTCTTGTTTTCCATCTTGTTCAACCTATCATTGATCCTATTGAGTTTCCCCTCCTATGTACAATATATTTTTTTCTTTGTTTCCACTGTCAACTGCCAGATGACAAGCCTTTCATCCCTCTGTGCACAGACAATTAATATTCCTCCAATAGGTATTCTCATTTCAATAAAAAATGTACTGTTTAATATTTTGGGAATACTTTTATTATGACACACACTTCTCAAGAACTGCTGATAACTAACTACTTATGGTAGGCATCTCTGAAAACTATTTCTTGAATAAGTAACACACAGCCATAATATTAAAATTAAAAAAGGATAAGAGACAATAACTGAGGTTACCCAGGTCTCTTCCCCTAAAAGAAATCAATATTAGTAGCTTTTGTGTGAATGTGAATATCATGCTGAGCCATTCTACACACACACACACACACACACACACACACACACACACACCCCCAGTACCCAGGTGCATCAAACCACATGTATACACATCAGACCAAATTACAGAGGTTATATAACAAAGCTCTACACTTGTAGTACACCTATAACATACTACACAGCATACAAATAAGCACAAAGTCCTCATTAGTTTTAATCACTGCATGTAATACAATGTATTACAGAGTAATTTAATTAGTATTAAATGTATTAGTATGTAAATGTATTAGTATTAAATGCATTACAGAGTAATTTAATTATTCTAGTGATGGACACATAGCTTTACTTTTGTAGTGGGTATTATTTCATATGCATAAAATGTTAAATGTCTAGAATTGGGATAAGTGGGCCAAAGGGTATATGCATTTATAACTGTAACATTGCCATCAAAGTTCTCTAAATAACTAATATACCAATTTACATACCCACTAGCAGTGTATGATACTGACAGGCTTACCCTCCCCCTTCTCTTCCTCCGAGCACTCTTTTCCCGCCCTGTCTTCCTGCCCCACTTCTCATACTTCCCACGGGCCACTCTCTCTGGGGCGCAGGCCCCAACACGCCAGCTCTCTCCATGCCTTTCCATCTCCTCCACACTGCTTCCTCCATCTTGGACGGCTGCTCCTGTCCTTCTATGCAGCTACTTCTCAAAGCCCCCCCTTGTGCGCTAATAGCAGCAGGGATCCCTCTCAATCCCTCTTCTATCCTGCTCAGAGCATGTTTCTTTAAAACACTGACTTTGTCACATAAATACAGTCAGTTGACATATTTTTATATATTGGCTTAATGAATTTTTGCATTACTGTGTGTACACACACACACACACACGTAAAACCATCCTCCACAAATTTATAACTTTTTGATCACAGTGATTATATTATGCTCTTCCTTTGAATATACCAAAGTTTTATTAGATTAAAACAATATTCTTAAATGTTCCATTGGCTTTGGAAATTTCCTTATCAAGACAGCTGAGCATCGTGACTTATAGACACAGTATCTGTTCATGTGCATGTCTCTCTTACATTCTTTCGGCTCAGCTGAAATGCACCTTCAACAGAAAAAGAATGGCAGCTGAATTACAAAATCTCTCCCTGCTTATTCCATGTAATCTCTCCTTTTGTTTCTAAATATATACTGGACACTCAATACATACTGTATCTCTTGAACTGATATTGTTCCTAATTTCTCTACATTAATAATGCATGTATGTATGTACATATGCAATGGAGAGAACCCAAATCAGACACAATAACACTGCAAAAAAAGAATCAGATTGGAGGATTTATTCTACCTGATTTAAAAACTATAGTTATCAAGAAAAGGTGGCACCTGAATCAAAACAGAGATCAATGAAACAAAACAAACTAGAAATAAACATGCATACACTATGAATAAGTGATTACCAAAAAAAAGTGCAAGGGCAGTTTAAAAACAATCTATTCAATAAATGGTCCTGGGCCAGAGATGTGGCTTAGTGCCACCACACCTGTCTGGCAAGTGTAACATCTTCAGTTCAATCTTCAGTACTGAGAAGGGAAAAAACGGTTCTGATACAATTAGGCATTCTTAGGACAAAATAATTAACTTTGATCTCTACCTCCAACTATATAAAAAAAATGACTCAAGGGCCGAGGGATTTAGCTCAGTGGTTCTGGTGCCTGCCTTGCAAGTACAAGAGCCTGGTTTCTGATCCCAGGTAACCACATACAATAATGCAGGGCATGGAGACTCACACCCACCATCAGTCAGTACCACATACCACAGTGCTGAGTGTGATGGCTCACACCTGTAATCCCAGCACTTGGGAGGCAGAGGCAGAAGGACTGCTGTGAGTTCCAGGCTTGCCTGTGCTACATAGTAAGCTCAGGGCCAGCCTGAACTATTACTGGCTCAAAAAAACAAAAAACAAAACAAAACAAAAAAGACCCAGAATGGCTATAAATATAAAACCAAAATCTATAGAACTTCCAAAACAAAATGTAGGACAAAAATTTTCGTGATTGGTTGAGCAAAGATTACTTAAATAACAACAAAACTGCAATCCATAAAAGGAAAAATAGATGAATTGCACTTTCATCAAAAGTAAAAATATCTTAAAAAACACTGTTGAAATCAATGAAAACATAAGACTCTGAGAAAAAGAACTCTCTAAACTCAACAGCAAGAAAATCAACAACTCAAGTTTTAAAAAATGGGCAAAGGCTCTGAGCATTTTGCCAAGAGATAATACTAGTCATTTGGCAAATACAAATTAAAACCATAACGAGATACCAATAAACACTGGCTACATGTGTTGGCAAAGTGTAGAGGAATTGAAACTGCCGTGGGAGATTATAAGATTATATAACCATTTTGGAAAATAATTTGATAATTTATCTACTCTGCACTCCAACCTTTTTATTTCTAGATATTTACCCATAGAAATGAAAGCATGTGGCTACACAAAGACTTCAACACTGATGTTCTTAGCAGCATGGACTGTAAGGGAAAGTACCTGTTTGTCATACCAAAGGAATAAAACAGTGTAACCTTGTAAGAGCACTGTGGAAAAGTTAAAGGAACACCTACGGCCTATGGCTAGGCTCCAGGCTGCGAAGAAAGATCAAAGTACAGAGCCTGAAGTAGTGGAGGCCAAGGTTCTAATTCCCATCACCAAGTCCTCATCAGTCTTTAGTAAGGCATGAATAACACACTTGACAATTTGTTATTGTTTCATACAGGGCTGCTCTCTCCCTGGACTAAAGCACTCAACCATGTTAAAGTGTGGACAAGTTACCGCAAGATGCTCTGAGTTATTTCTGTCCCCTTGGGATCCTTTCCTAATAATGTTCAAGTACAGTGAGAGCTGGAAATCTGCTAACAAAAAAATTTAAGATTGCCTTTTACTGCTGTAAAACATATATTCACAGGAAAATTACTAGTGTGGGAGCTTTCAAGCAGCTCGCACCTTCCATCTCCCCACAGGTAGAAATGGATCCTCCACACACAAACCTGGTCGCCGTTCTCGGCTTCCAAGGAACCATCAGGGTACTTTTGCTTACTGAAAAATGGAGCTATTTCAGTCCTTCCTTTTAGGGCTGGCTGCCAACCCCGACACACAGGCTGCCATCTGCCTCACCCCAGCTGTTCCTGACCTACCATCCGTCTCCAACCAGAGACACCTGGTATCTGCCAGGTCAGCTAAGCGACAGATGAGAGATGCTCAAGGCCACCATATAGCGTGGACGAATGTGTTGGCAGCACCCAACGCGCCCTGCAAATTCGGCTTCCTCTCTTGTTGTGGCGGCCTGTCTTTCTCCATGGCAACACAGAGACCT
Organism: Petromus typicus; assembly: GCA_004026965.1. Classification (NCBI taxonomy): domain Eukaryota; kingdom Metazoa; phylum Chordata; class Mammalia; order Rodentia; family Petromuridae; genus Petromus; species Petromus typicus. The sequence goes on along the minus strand of PVIR01000735.1, from coordinate 49,533 downwards.
GCATTCTGAGAAAAGCAGACCTTGTCTTGCTGCTCTGTGACAACCTCTCCTTCCTGTATGAACCTGATTACACATTCCCCACATTTTTGTTAAAAACCAACAGACAGAGAATGCTCTATACCTTGGAAATTTCTATTGCTTTTCCTTCAGGAATGACCACTGTTGCAGATTAAAATTCAGTTCTAATTACTAGTGCTCTAATGATGAAAGGAATCAAGTTTAATTTCATGCCTCTGTAAATCACCTCGTTCCCAAACAATTCAAAAGCCTAAATAAGCCTTTAAAAATGCAATTTGCAAATATCTCTGCAAAGACGACTCCATGTGGAAAGGATAAATTTTTATGGCTTGAGTTTGCATTCCATTAGCGCAGTAATCAAATACTAATATAGGAATTGTTAAAGCTTTTTATAACCATGAAAATAATGGCTTTTACAGATGGCATAATTTTCCTGGAAGTGGAAGCGAAGAAACTGCCTCCAGATTCATCTGTCCACACGTGGACAGCACGAATAGACCAGGGGAGCTGAGCTCAGAAATCCAGACAAGGCGAACCGGAGATATATATGCTCCACAGAACACCAAAGGAAGAAGTTTCCATTGTATAAAACCCTACATGAACTTGTCATAAAATAGCGTTGACTTCCAAGCAGCCAGATTGCTAAAGGGGAAATCTTCTCTAGAAACACTAAAATTATAGTTCGCAAGGAACAAACAAGAAGAATCCGCAGGTTATAAGAAATATGAGGGGTTTCCTTTTATCTTGTAATTCTAATTCCTTCCTGCCCTGTAGCATTCTATATACTGTACTGTTGTATGGTTAAGATTTTTTGGAATGGCTTCTGCCTCACTTTCCTTTAAAGAAACTGTAGCCCCACTAGCCCTTTCATGATACAACCCTGTGCTGGGGACACACTGCACTGTTTTCCTGGCAGGGACCACTGCGCCTGCTCCCAGTGGTCCCTTCCTGCTGAGGACAGGACCAGCTTCCACGCAGCCTGGTAGCAGTCTCAGTCCATCTCCGTGTCTTAGTCTCTGCATCAGCTCAATAAAGATGCAAATATGATTCTTAGGAACATTACAAATTATAGAAAAGCAAAGATGGAAGCTTTTTATTTCTTTCAAGTATCAATGAGATACTTGAAAGTGAAAATCTTTTGCTCAGAAAAAATGTTGCTTAACTGATTTTAAAATTAACGTAGAATATTAAAAAAATATATAAAAAACAAACACAGTCAGCTTTGGATGCTTGTCCACCATCAGATAACCTCTGAGCAGCCCTTTCCTGTCAGCTGCTGTTGTCTGACCTGGCTTAGCTTTCTCCTCTGCACCACAGAACCTTCTCAGCTACTCCTGGGAAATAGGTGATGGTGACAACAAACCAGGAAGTAACGTTCGTGCCCGAACTCACCCTACTTCAGTTGTTTTGTGTCTGGAACCCCCTGACAATCAGGTGATGCCCATGGACCCTTCTTGGAATTGGTTTCTTACAACCAAATCCAATTATACAAAATACAATTATCAGCGTAGCAAGCTGTCCTTGAGATAAGGTAACATATGTGCAGCTCTACAACTGCACAAAACAGTGCTAGTGAGTGCTAGTGAGCCACTCAGGCAGCTAGTGAGGTATAATTATTTATGTAATTTCTAAACCTTGGCAAGCATAATTTTCTAAAGTATCTGCAACAAATGTAATGTGATTTTAAAAATCCAATGTCTCTTACTTGTGCAAAAGACATAGCTGCTGCTACTATTGTCTGTTGCCTATATTCACAATTGAAGGAAACGCTATATACTGAGAAGCTTGTGAAAATGAAAATATAATTTTATCCTTATCCAACTTTGCACTCTCTGAATTTTCACTGCAGAACGAATATACAAGCCAGCTGGAAGCATGGTCTTTGGGAGGCACCCAGGGCCTGTGCAGCCTGGCCTTGCATTCTGCAGGCCCCACACAGCCCACTGAGATGATCCAAGAGCACTCCTAGGCCTCTCGTCCCTCCCTCCCTGCCTTGACTGTGCCTCCCGAATGCAGTCTGGCTTCAAGTTCTTTCTAGTGTGTATTCACTTTCTTTTTTAGTGTCTTGTTTTAGTTCTATGTTACAAGCATAACTTCTTTCTTTAGCTTTTATATTTTGTTTTAACCTCACTGAATCACTTTTATTCTTACTTTACTTTCCCTTCAGACATACACAGTGGTTACTTCCGTGCTTTTCATCTCGTGTACCTTTTGGTATTAATCACCTTCATCACCGTGAGTTCACACTGTTCTTCGGTACAGGCACCCACCCTTTCCCTTCCCATGACGTTTCCGTCTTCTGCTTACAAACAGCAGTGCAGCTGAGTACAGGGCTGCTGGCCCCAAGGACAGGGCCTGGTGCACATCTGAGTGTCTGTTTGTTTGCCCTGCTGCTGTCTCGCTCCATACAGAATCCCGGGGCCCTTTCATGTTGAAGCTCTCAGCACTTCCAGGGATGCAGACGTCCCAGTTCTCCCCCAGGTGACAGGAGGATGATCAGCAGCGTCACTGTTGCCGAGCCCCGGGCCTGCTTACTGTGCAACTGACTTCGGAGCGGCTTTCTGCCAGATGCTCGAGCTTTTCAAACTTCTTTGGCTCTAACACTTCACAGAATCCACGGGGATATTTGATTATTAGAGGATCAGAACATGTAGCCACCACACCGCTAGCATAGAGCCTGACGTGGTGACCAGGACAGAGTGCGGCCAGTGTGAATGTCCTGCCACGGGCTCTACTCCACCGCAGGGGCTGCTTGGGGACTGAGAGATCCTGAGGCCAGGCCGGCACAGAGCGTGCACTGTCCAGCATGACCATATTTCCTCACTCTAAAGCACTGATTTCAGTTCTAGGATGTCTGAACTCATTCCACTCAGGGATGTTAGGCATCACAACTACTAGAGAACGAAGTGAGCTACAGAACTAAAGGAACACCAGAAACTACAAAAGCTAACGGCCCCTAACGATCTATGCACCAGTGGGGTGGAGGTATTACACACAGAGCAGCAGGTCCCTTGTACTTCTGGATTACCGTCTTTGATTTTAATTGCTTGAGAGAAACCCCAGGAGTTCATAACATAACTTAATTTTTCTGAGGCATAAATATTTCTCATATTATTCTCTGAGGCTGGGAAGCAGGAGCAAGATACTTACCTAATGAGTCAACCTAGCGAACCTCTGTTATTTACATTTTGAAGAGTTTCACATTACAACAGTCCTTATAAAGTCATAAAAATGTTTCTTTAAAAAAAAAAATCTAAGGAAAAAAGTGCCCATTTTCTTGGTAATAGAAGGGAGAAGAACAGAAATAAAAGGGATGTTATAAGAAATATTAATTATGATAAAAGCAAAACTGTGAAATAGTGGCTCAGACTTACGATGCATAAGAATCCTCTACATAATCTACACAGAAACAGGAAAAAGCAGTTTTATGGATTCAGGGAGATTCCAGAGCACAAACACTGGGCATCATGTGAAGAGTTACTCATGGAAAGTCTTGAAAGAATCCTTGAAGGTACAAGGACATAGCCCATGGCTAATTTACTCATCAATATGTCCCCAGGACCTTGAACAGAGCCTGGGTACAAAAGAGGTGATCAGTAAACAAAGAAAGGGAATCACTGAAGTCAACAATCTATTAGAGAAAGAGAACAAATTTGGGACAAATTTCTCCCAAGATTATGCCACCGCATCTCACAGGATGGAATTCTAGGAAGTACTTTCTATTGAGAAACTGGAACTATTCTTTGCATTTTGCCATGAATGAAGAAAAAAAGAAGAATCCACAAGAGAGAGAATTGCCAGATGCCAGCCAAATACAGCCCTCACCATGGACAAAAATCACCAACCAAGCAGACCTAGAGTCCAAGGAGCCACTAACAAGAGGCCGGCTCACTCACTGAAGAACGTGGGTAGGGTTAGCTTACTGAAAGGCAAAAGGACATTTGCAATTGGGATTTTAGTATCAGGAATTAAAGTTAAGGGGCCAGGGATGTAGCTCAGTGGCAATAGCACCTACTTGGCAAGTGTGAAGCCCTAAGTTCAACTGCTGGTACAAAAAATAAATAAATAAATAAAAAGAATTTATATTTAGGTTATTGTCCAAGGTAGTCCTTGGACAATAAATCTGCAAATGAATGTTTTTAAAGGGTGGAAGCTAGCTTATTTGAGATTTATATTCAAACAGAAAAGATGAAAAAGGTGGTAGAATCAGTCTGCTTCTGAGAAGAGCAGCTTCATTTTTACCTAGCAAAATCAAAGAAAGTTGAATAAAAGTTCACTGAAATAGAATAAACTCTTACAAATGAACCCGCATGTAAATAACTATATAATTTTTTTTTTTTTTTTAGTTTTTTGAGACAGGGTCTCACTTTATAGTTCAGGCTCGTCCTGAACTCACTATGTAGTCCAGGCCAGCCTCAGATTTACAGCAATCCTCCTGCCTCTGCCTGTTGAGTGTTGGGATTATAGGCGTGGCCACTACGCCCAGCATTGTGGTATGTGGTACTGATTGCTACAGGGTGTGAGTCACCAAATTTGGTACTGTTGTATGTGATTACTGGGATCAAACTTGGGCCCCTGAGCTTGCACAGCAGGCGCCAGAACCACTGAGCTAAAAATCCCCAGCCCCTATAGAATTTTTTTTTGATTGGAACAAAGCAAAATCAAATGGGAAACCCTAACTAAAATCTTATTGGGAGCACTTCAAATTTCAACAGATTTAGAAATTAGAACAAATTAGAATTGAGAAACTGGAATAAATCATAAATCATATTTTGCAAATAGGAATCACAATAAAAATTTTGTTGTTTTGTTCTGACAGATATTTAATAGCTAAAAAGTAACCCAAAAGGATGAATCATAATGTATTTATTTGATCAGCCCTTTATTTAATGAGAATTAGGTTATTCTAGTTTTATGCCATTACATATATGCAGTGTTGAACATATATTTTCTTACATATGGACAAGTATGTTTATAGTTCACAACAAAACTGTCACTCTGAGAAAGAATGAAGTACTCAATGTGGTAATATAGAAAACACTCTTGCTCATTGGGTTAAATGAAAATATATGATGAATAGTTCATGTGGAGTATATTTTCATTTGAAAGAAAAAAGGGAGGGAAGACACACATAGGTTGAGTTGCGCGTCGTTAATATGAAAATCTGACATCTGAAATCCAAAACCTTTTGAGTACTGACATGACACTTTAGAAGTTTTGAGTTTTGGAGCATTTTGGATTTGAATAGTCAGACTAGGGATTCCTCAATCAGGAAAGTCTATCCAAATATTCCAAAATCTAAAAACTCTGAAAACTGAAACTTTTCTGGTCCCATGCATTTCAGATAAAGGATAGTCAATCAGTGCATAAAAATTTGAGAAAATAAGAATTTTCTCATCTCAAACCTGGTGAAAATATCCAAGTCTGAAATTACCTTTGTGTTAGTCAACCTGTAAAAAGGGGTCTCTCTTGTACATTCCTGGTAAGAATGTAAACTGGTAAAACCTCGTGGAAAGCAATTTGGAAAGTAATAGCTATTGAAATTATAAATGTATGTACTTAAAAGAATTATGTGTAAAATTATATATGTACAAGGCCATTGATAATAGTGCTGTGTATATAATCTAAAATCCCTTTAGTAGGGAATGGATTTAAGTAATAAATTCTAAGCATAGATATGATGCAGTTATAAAAAATGAGAAAGCTCCGTCCTGATAATGAGGTTGCTAAAATATAAACTTAAAAATCAAGATATCAAACACTTCATACAATATATATATATTATATGTACATTATATGTCATATAATATGTAGGTCAGAGGCAGAATGTAAGCTTAGCACACAGCCCTGGGTTCAATCCCCAGCACCAAGAAAATCAAAATGAAACAAATGAAACAAAAATGGTGAAAAGGGGGTGTGAAGAAAATACACAGCTGACTGGAATGGAAAACTTACTTGTAAAGGTAATACTCGGCATGGTCTATTTCTTCTCGAGATGAAATGTTATCCACAAACTAAGAGATAAAAGAAATCATTGGGTTGAGTACAAGATGTACCATCTCTCTGGTCTAATTCACACACTGATCTGAAAACTGGACTCCCATTGGATTGGGACAACGATCACTTGTATGGTTCTGCCCTTAAATCGCTTCATGCTAATGTAAACACAAATATACAGTAGCTTCCCTCTCCTTCTGTATACAAAATGTGACTGAAAACCAAATTTGAACCTTGCTCAAAACAAGAGAATTCTTGTCCTACTATATCTGGAACTCATCAAAGGGCTGAGCCCTTATCTTTCCTCAATGCCCTGAGCTCCAAATATACAGGACCACACACTGAAAGGATACAAATTCTAATGGCTAAAACATATTGCCTAGTGCCCAGAAAGCTATATTTAGAGAGCTCAGCTTGTAACTACTTTTCCTGTTTTGATTTACGTTCTGCTCTGAACCAGTGAATGTACTATTCTCTTCTAAGAAAATCTCTCTTTAAAACAGAATCTCTGCGCATGCTCTGGAACCACAATCCAAATAAATGAACAGAAAAACTATTTCAAGGATGGACTCTACCCTTCAGTAGAGACTTTGAGGCAGAAAAAGAGAAAGTGGCAACACATGTTGTGAGGAGTATATCATTAAAACCTCACAGAGAGGGAAAAGAGTACAAAGGAGGAGACGTTCTAAAAATAACTGGGACTTGTGGATTTGATTTAGAAACCCATCAAGGTCAGATTTAGAATCCAAAATGCAGTGCAAACACAAGCCGTAAGCTTGAGAAGTAGCTCTCCTGATAGCTTGCTGCATGGCACAAACAGATGGTATAACCCCTCTGGGACTTAGTTGCTCCATCTGCACAACCAGGAAAAAGGCTCTTGTCCCCAAGAGCACAGGCTGGCTACAGTGAGAAACGAGAAAGCTCCTTAAAGCTCAAAGCACTATTCAAGCAAATGCCAGGTGTTAGTCCCCAGAGGTTTCACTCATCATCTGAGGGAGAAACTGTCGGTCTTTCAGTTCTCCAATATGCCAATTATGAGTTCAAAAACACTTACACTTAGCTTTCACCAGGTGAACTGCTCTGCTACTAAAGAATAACAAATGACAGGAGAAGGGACCAGGACTAAAACGAAAGATCATCTTCTCCTTTCTTCTACATTTAATACTACTCTGAATTTTATGGTGCTACAAATTTCTATAAAAAAGGTTTCACAAGATCTCACTTCAGCATGTGATTGCGCTTCTGAAGAAGATGCTACTGTCACAGCAGACATGAGGAAACTGAGAGGGACCCTGTTGTCCTGTATCACAAAGTGAATTCATGACTACACAAGACCAGGTAGATTCCAGTGAGACAACAGGAGAGAATACTGCTTCCATAAGTATTTAGTGACATTTATATTTCAACTTTTCCAGCCAGGAACCATATGAACTTAGGAAAATTATTAAATGATTCCATATCTTAAAAAACGTAATGCTTATCTCATATGGCTGCAGTGAAAATTTAAAAGAAATAATGTATGTTATGAATCTAACACAATATGTGGCACAAATGTCTTGCTACTTCTGAGTAGCAAGTACTATTTTCTTTGCGGTTTTGCAGCAGCACAACATTAATAGCCATTCTCAGCCACCAAAACACCTCCAATGTTAACAAGAAAATGTTAGCACTCTCAAGGTTTTGTCAGCCTAAAAACAAACCATGGATATCATACAGTAAAACACTGTATCTCGAGAAAATTAAAAGGAAGTGGATACATGACAGTAATTACTACCATCAGAGTCTGGCAAATGTATGATCTTTCATTTCAGCCAAGAATTTTTGTAACTACATCTTAAGATATATACTAGTAACTACAAAAACATACGATGCTATAAAAAAAAAAAATTCCTATGAAAGGTATTCTCTCTTTATGTAGCCCTATCTACTTAAAGAGTCTTTCTGGTTGTTTCCCCCTTTCCTTTGGAAAATATTTAATTTCATATTAGAACATTTAATTTTATATTAACATTAAATATTTAATACAATATTTAATATTAATATTTAATTTAATATATTTAAATACTCTTACCCGTGATACTGTTAAAGAACTAACTGGAAACTTTCTCTCATATGTTCTGTCCATTAAAGATGCAAGATCAGCTGTGGAGACAAAGAAGGACAAAGACCTTTGTTAAACAAATACATACATTTCTTCAGAAAAACTTACCAGATAGGACTCCTGCCAGATGGCTGCCAACTCTACAAGTCAGTATTAAAACAGATGCTCAGTCTTGCTCATTTTTTAGAAATAGTTTTTACATAAATTAAAGTGATCACTGACTATTAGCAACCTTTAAAAATGATCAACTGAAGGGTTATAAAAATATGTTTAACATATGATTTTTAAAAAGGTGGATCAATAAAATATTTATGGAAAGAGAAAGTATTATTTCTGATAGACTCCAGGAAAAGAAATCAGAGGAGAGGCCAAGGGAAAGAGATTCTGCATTGCTTACCCATTTATTCCCTTTGCATTTTGAAGCAGGTGAACATATTCGCTGTTACACAATTTAAAAACTGAAATTTACCAAGTGACTTTTATATATTCTCTGAACAAGTCAGAGAAGTTCCCTGACCAAACTTATGATTTTGGGCTCAATCAATTCCTTTTCCTTTTTTTTTTTTTTTTTTTTTTTTTTGAGACAAGGTCTTACTTTGTGGTTCAGGCTGGCCCCAAGCTCACCCTCAAATTCACATCACAGCAATCCTCCTGCCTCTGCCTCCCGAGTGCTGGGATTGCAGGCGTGAGCCACCACGCCTGGCACTGTGGTATGTGGTACTGGTTGCTGCTGGGGTGAGTCTCCACGCCCAGTATTGTATGTGGTTACCGGGGAATCGAACCCAGGCCCTTGCGCTTGCAAGACAGGCGCCGGAACCACTGAGCTAACTCCCCGGCCCAATCAATTCCTATTCTGTTTACTTCTAGTATAATATCCTTAGAGATGTCACTTTTATCTCTGAGTCAAAAAAGATCTTAAAACCTGGCAGCATACTTCCCGAAGTATGTACCTCATGTCATGTCATTGCTGCACAAGTTTATCAGATCTCCTTTCTCTTTTCCATCTCATTCACACTCTCAGCTCATGATTTTATCTAATTTCACTGAAGAAAAAAAAAAAGCAATCAAAAGAGAACTTCATCATTCTATCGAATCTACAAGCCGGTAGCATCTGTACCCACATTACTCAGCCTTGTATTGTTACAAAGGATACACAGGACTTAAAAACAGCAGCAAACGTCTCTTGCTCTCAATATCTTCAGGCACTTCTTCGCTCCTCTTAGATTTTGCCTCCAAAGCGTCAGCTTTCACATAACTCTCATGACTTTCTTAGTTCTCACTCATCAACTCAATCTCTCACATCTGGGATTCTTCCACTCTATTACCACCAGTAATTACACTCCAGCCTGTTAGATTCAGTGGTTAATTCTCCATTCTCATCTGGCTTGACCTCTGTGCGCCTCTATACTGCAGTTGATCATCTCTCCTTAAAAAAGTTATTTATTCTCTTAGTCTCTTCCTTTTGATTCTTTGTTCCTCCTCTTGATTTTGCCTGTCTTCTCCTCCCTGTCTCTCCTTCTCTTTTTCATCTTCTCCCTTCTCCACCTCTTCCTTCTTTCTTAAGATAGGCTCTCACTACATTGTCCAAGCTGCCCTTAAATACTCTATGCAGCCCAGGATGGCCTCAAACTTGCAATTCTCTTCCTGCAGCCTTCTGAACACTGCCACTGGGATCACAAGTGTGTACCATCAACTCTGCTTCTTCTTCTAGCTTGTGAATGCTGGAGTGCTGCAAGTCTCGGCAGTAGAGTAGACTCTTCTCTTGCCCATCTGTGCTCAGTTCTTGGTGATCTCATTTTCCCTATGGCTTTAGTCATTGTCTACAGACTGCTTGCTCCATGCACACATAGCCATGCTTGCTTCTGCCTTAATTCCATGCATGCCTTTCCAATTGCATGAGTGATATCCCCATCTGGATGTCTAATAGGCCTCTAAACATTACTGGTACATGTCCTCTTAATTCTTCAACCTTCCATTCTATCTCTATTTTCCCTGTCTCACATGGGAAAACACCTGCTGGCTTCCTCAGGCCAATCAAGTCGGTGTCATTCTAAACCCATTCTTTTTCATACCTTATAACCAATTTGTCAGAAAGTCCTACAGGCTCCAGACTTGGGAGATTATATCTGTCACCAGTATCTCTCTTTTTCTGATCTTACTTTTCAATAACCCTTCACCATCATGATCTCATCTCCACTTGGCAGGCTCCGGTTTTAAAAAGGCAAATCAGGTTTTCTCATTCTCTTTTGTGAACCATCCAACGTCCTCTGAAGAATGAGAATAAAATCTCAAATATTTTCAGGAACTACAAACGCCTATATAAACTGGTCTGTGGCTTGGTTTTTCTGTCTCTTACAGTAAACTAACTATAAAATCCATGAAGGCGTGAACTGAGTTTACTGAAAGACACTGAATCTTAAGAAATCCACAAAAGGAATGAAAAGGGGATGGAGAAAGAACTGACTGGATTTCTAAAGCCCTTTTACCCCCTGGTGGTTGACATTAGAATCAAGGAATAAGGAGACACACTTGGAGATAACTAGTGAATAAGAATTTGATGACTTCTTGCTCTGCATTTCAGGGTTCTTCTCTGCTTTCTCTGGGGGTAATAATCCAAATGACTGGGGGGAAATAACTGCACAATTCTTGAAACCTGATACCTGAGAAGATGCAAAAAAAAGTAGCTTTCTAGGTGGGTGTAGTACGTATGTCTAGAATCCCAGCACTCAGGAAGCTAAGACTGGAGGACTGCTGCCAGTTCAAGGCCAGCCTGGACTACCTACTGAGTTCAAGACCAGTTTGAACTACATACCGAAATCATGTCTCAGAAAAACTCTAAATAAATAAGTTAATAAATAGATTTCCTTATAACTATCTTAAAGGGATTATGACATTTAAGGAACATATAAAAACAATAAATCCTCAAAAGCCCTTTACAGTAAACTCATATTGTTGAATCTGTTTACTGACAGGACAGATGTCAAACAACTCTCTCCGGATGCCGGGGATGCCAAAGCTTTATGATCTGTTCCTACTGGAGGTTCTCAGGATGACAAGAGTCTAACTCAAAATAGATACTTATAACAAGCAGGGCCAGGAGCTACTGATCCAGGCCCCATCTCCTTGAGGATTCCACACACTGCACAAAGTCTAACCAAACCCTGGGCTGAGGGGGCTTTGCCAGTCACTTCTTAGAGCAGTCTCCAAAGACTCATCTGAAGCCCTACATGGAGCCTCTTCAGTTAAGTGAACTCAGTCAGGCTTCCAAAGGCAACAGCTGCACAGCCTGGATCTGAGGAGTATCATTTACACGCTGTGCGTCCACAGGAAGACTAGCTGCTGAACACACCAGCCAACCAATCACTCTCATCACAGCGCTGGCGTGATGGATGAGGCAGAAAACTGCATGCAGCTGGGGGGGCCAGGGCGCTGGGGCAGCTGCGGCCTGCAGAGGGCCAGCGCCACAGGCTTCTGGACGGTGGGCACCACAGTCCAAGTCACACTTGATGTTTCAGCAAGGGGCCAGCAGGTGCCCCGGTTCTGCTCAGAAGGATGTGCCAGGAGGGTGCTTGCCGGTTTCTCGGCTCCTCCAGAACACATGCTGCAGCAGATGGGGGACAACAGGGACACACGGGCAGTCGATCTGCAATTTAAATGCTTCTTTCAACAAACCTTTAGCACTGCAGAGACACTGGAAATACGAGTTTACTGAGGACTTTACCAAGATGGGTAACAAGGGTAACTGAGGAACAAGAACTGGTGGAAGACCTGAATGGCTTGAGGGGTTTCATGTGGGCCTTCCGGGCCTCCCAGGCAGAGGGAGACAGAGGTGAGTTCCAGGAGGCTGTGGCGCTGCACACTGAGGCGTCATTAGGTTCAAAGAACACTAATAGGTTTTGGATGATGCTCCTAAGCTCAAAGAAGACAGCAGATAGGAATTTTACTTCTGGAATAAGATAAACCATATTTTTAAAAAAAAATTCCTTTCACCATAAAAATAAAACACCTAAATGTTTTTAATCTTTCAGATATGTGACTGAGCTTTCAAGACTAGGTAGGTGGAATTATCAGAGCCCAAGGCAACCAGGAAGCACCACCCAGAGGAGTTAGAGGACTAATAACAATTCAGTCCCTGAAGGCATCTCAGCTCCCCAGTGACCAGAACTTAAATTTTAATGATGTACAGGTGACAGAGGGTAAAGTCAAAGCTTTTATAAAATAAGGAAGTGGTTCAGAGCCCTTCAGGCACAGCCAGGGAGGCAGGAGGGCTTCAGTGAGTTTGAGGCCAGCCTGAGCTATGCAGTGAGATCCTGTCTCCACAATAACAACAAACAAAAAGAGAATTTTACTTAAAGATGTGATTTTACTAATATTCTACAAGTGGCAACTACTCAGTAGTGACAAAGCTCATCAGCAATTAATTGCCTGAAGATGCGGAACGTGGGAGGTGAGAGGAAGGAGGAAAGGGTTGCAGAGGAGGAGGCTGTTCTTATCTTCGCTCTGCTGATGATTTCATGGTCACACAGCTATACACACTAACAAATCTTAAACTGGGCACTTTAAATATTTCTAGTTCACTTTATGAAAAGAAAACTTCCAAGAAGCTCTAAAAACAGAAATGAATAATGCAAAGAGCAGGTCAGAGACAGGTGAAGTGAGAACGAGTAAAGAGCAAGAAATCTGGGAGAAATGACAGAGAATACAGCAAGGATCAAGATGAGATTGTGCAAGGAGTTAGGAGACCCTGAAAACCCAGTAAGAAGGCCTAAAATGCATTTAATGAAATTTCCAATAGAAGTTAAGAGAATGGGAGAGGTATAGACAATGAGTTAACGGCTGAAGTTTTCTAGAACTGAGAAAAGATACAGGTTTTCAGATTCATCTCAATAAGTAAAAGTGATATGTTCGTATGAAACTGAAAAAATGAAGAATCTCAAAAAAGGTGAGAAAGTTACTTAGGAAAAAGGTAACTATATCAGCAGGTGTCTTTTCAACAAGAGTAAGAGAGGCAGGAAATAAAATAAGATGGGCCAAATGGAAGTATAAGGAGCCAACCTAGTGTTCTGTATTATAGACAGCTAAACTTGGCAACTATATAGGCAGTCAGAAAGGGCTGAACCTCAGATAGTCAGGGCAAAGGTAAAAAACCTGCACAGCTGTGGCCCTGCGCTCATCTGTTAGAGGCTAGAGCTCACGACAAAGACGAATACTGGAGAGTGATCAATCCTCTGACTGCCTTGAATGGGGAACAGTGAGGAAAATGAAAAAAAGACAACAGAGACTTTCATAATTTCAAAGTACACCTGGCGGGGGGGGATGTCAGTGCCTCAGAGGGAGCAAAGACAAAAACACTCCGCACTGGCTACTATTTATTGGGTTCATACAATATCAGGAAGGAGTATCAGAGACTCTGAGGGCAACTGTAATTTTATGTTGATGAAGAACTTATGCTGAGGAGGATCTGAGGCTGATGAGGACAGTGCGATGAGCAAAGTCATTATTACAATAGTAGGGGGGAAGAGTTAAGCTGATAAGGCATTTGTCCCTTCTCTGATGAAACCTTTCTCTTTTTTTAAAAAAAATTCATTATTATTAGTTCTCAAAGAACCAGATGTCTTTAGCTGTGACTGGAAGCAAAACAGAGTTCTGTTTCTTTTTTTTTGAGACAGGGTCTAGCTTTATAGTTCAGGCTGGTCTTGAACTCAGCCTCGAACTCACAGCAGTTCTCCTGCCTCAGCCTCCCAAGTGCTAGGATTACAGGTGTGAGCCACCATGCCCGGCACTGTGGTATGTGGTACAGATTGCTGGTGGGTGAGTGGTACAGATTGCTGGTGGGTGAGTCTCCACTGTTGTGTGTGCTTACTGGGGAGACTGGCCCTTGTGCCTGCAAGGCAAGCCCTGGAACCACTGAGCTAAATCCCTGGCCCTAGGGCAACAATCTTAAAAGAATAGAAATGGAAGATATAAAATCTAGGTGAGTAGAAGGTAAAAAATGTAAAAACAAAAACAAAACAAAAAAACCTCTACTCAGTTTAAAAGAAGGTTAAAGAAAAAAAAACTAAGTGAGAAAGACAACAGAATATGATGGGAAAAGTTAAAACATATCAATGATCATGGAATGCCAATATAAACAGACTGGACTTTCTAGACAATTTTCAGGTCAGTTAAAAGCACCATGGCTTCACATTACCTAAAATCCTCAGAAAGAAAATAGAAATCTCACTAATGACCATGAATGCTACAGTGGAAATGTGCCAGAAGAGATGGTTCTTATAAAAGAAGTAGTCTCAAGGTGAAATCTCTGTAAGAAAGGTCATTGAAAAGATGGATCCTCTATTGGAGGCTACAAGCTTTACTGAGAAATGGTTTTAATTTTTCATGATTTTTACATTTCTGTGAAACTGTTCTATATTACTGTTGCCCAGATAAGCAACACTAAGCTTTTTCTGGGCTCTAGGCCATATGTGCATCTTACCTAATTTATGGAATAAAGAAACAGATACCAGTTATTATTGTCCTTTCTAGAAGTGATCTTGGAAAACAGGCTGAAACTATAGTTTTGTTTCTCACACTTTAAAAGAAAAACAAAGACAGACTGCACATACTGTGCGCAGCAGTAACAGAAGGAAGTACGGGAGATGCTTCTAGGTGCCAGTTTCGATATGGATTTTTAAAAATTTCCTCTATTTGTTTTTGCATCAGAAATTTTAAATAGACCCAGTAAGAACATACATGAAAGCAAGCTATGTATATATATGCTAGGATATTGAGAGTGATATGCACAAATCAGACTCATCTCCAGAGCTGTCGGCAGACAGTAAATGCGAAATCTGTACATGAATAATGACACAGATATGGAAATATGGAACTGATAAGAATTTCATTTAAAAAAGGAAAGAGACTTCAGAAAACCTCCATCATGGTTCAAAATCAGTATATGAAAATTACTGTAAGCCACAGGTCTCCGAATGAAATGATACTGCAAAACTAAACCTTAACTAAAGTAGGAGAAACGTCTGTAAGAGATAGACCTTAATATACACATTCCCATGGTATAATACTCATCAGTTTGAATGAGGACATTCTTAACCAAACAAAAACACAGAAATAAAACAGCAGTAAATGAAACCAAAAGGTGTACCTTATTTTGTAACTACTTATAAACTGAAAAAATGGAAATAAAATATTTAATACTGTAAGGTTTGTGCATACAAATTCAGCTCAAGTCACCTGGACCTCTCCCCCCAACAGGTGACCTGAGCAAATGTACCCTCAAGCAAGCTTCAAGTGTCCCCAACAGGGTCAACCCCTTCACAACAGCCTACCTGGCTCCCCAGTGGTACATACCCCACTCAGTCACTGGGGTGACTAACACACTAGCTTCTAACTGGATGATGTTATTAACACTCATCTGATACCTTCCAGCTGTTCTATGTGTTAGGGGAAGAATTTGAGAGACAAAGCTTTAATTTACCGTTTATTTTGGTCAAAATGAAGCCCAGTACAGAAATCGTGAAAACCTGTAATGTTTCCACAGAGGCAGGGAAACCCAAGAACTCCTAGGCCTCTGCAAAACACAGCTGGGAGGGCTGGGGATTTAGCTCAGTGGTTCCGGTGCCTGTCTTGCAAGTGCAAGGACCCGGGTTCAATCCCCAGTTAACCATATAAATTACTTGGCGTGGAGACTCATGCCCAGCAGCAACCAGCACCACATACCACAGTACCGGGCGTGGTGGCTCACGCCTGTAATCTCAGCACTCGGGAAGCAGAGGCAGGAGGACTGCTGTGATGTGAGTTTGAGGCTGAGCTCAGGGCCAGCCTGAACTACAAAGCGAGACCCTGTCTCAAAACAAACAAACAAACAAACAAACAGCTGGGAACTGGGGCATTATCAATAAAAATACCAAATGTAATACATTAAAATGTCTCAACTATTTTGAGCCTAAATTCCCTAGGCTCAATTTCCTGAATACCTGGGATTATTGGCATGCACCATCACACCTAGCTTCACTGTTTAAATCTTAGAGTTCCTAACAGTTTCAAAGAAATCCTTATCGATTATCTTTGGAAGATCCTGTGAAAATTTCCTCTTCTGTATAAACAGTATTACAGGATAATTGCAATATTGACAAAGGTAAAATTCCTTATCAAATTTTTCCTAGGGAATGAATGAGGAAGAAATGTCAGAATTAAAACAGCAACAGCTTGCAGTTCCAGACGAAATAATGGAGTCAAGCAATGATCACAAATGATCTTTAACATGCAGAGAGACAGTCAAATTCTATGTTGCTTCCTGACAAAAGTAAACGACATTTCCTATGATACCTTAATGCCAAAAGAAAAAAAAAAACTACCAAAAAATGAGCCCTGAATCTAGCTGGGACTGTTAGCATGCCTGTAATCTTAGCACGTGGCAGGCTCAAGCAGAGGAAGTTGGAGACCTTGTCTTAGAAAGGGAAAGGGGAAAGGAAGGGGCGGGGGAGGGCAACGAAGAGAGGAAGGAGAGAAAGAAAAGCCCTGAATTTGATCAAGGCTTTTTCCTCAGCTACTATTTATGGTCACATATGTGAACAACCCCAATAAGGATGAAATCAGCAAATCTAGAATGTGAGAGACCATAAAAGACCTGTTTTGAGAGGAGAGACAGGGAAACGGGTAGATATTACCTAAGAGGTATCCAACACATGGTAAGATAGGACCTTGTCTGGACCTCGTTTCAATAAATGTGAAAAAAATTTAGAAGAATGGGGAAATGTGAACAATGAAGAAACACCGAATGTTAAATGACTAAATTTTAGGTACATGAATTGTATTATAACAGTTATCTTTTAAAAATTCTTTTAGAGGTACATATCCAAATACATACAAAACGATTTGATAGTTGAGATCTGTTCAAAAGTAATGATGAAGGTGCATCAAAACAAGAGGGCAGGGAAGTGAGGAAGGAAGCTAGATGGTTAACACTACTCTTAGTCCATCACGGAAGTTTCACAAGAGGCTGGACCAGGGTTGGGCGCATAAACAGCAGTGTGTGCACCGCCTTAACTGACCCGGTCCAATCACACCATTACAAAATACATATTCATGACAGTATCAAGAAAATGTGGAAATGTGATTATCTCGTCCTTAAACGATCCCTACTTTAGGTGTGACAATGATAAAGTGCCCTCTGGTTTAGAAGACGAATCCAGGAATCCAAATTTTTTTTTTCTTTTTCTTTTTTTTTTTGAGACAGGGTTTTGCTTTATAGTTCAGGCTGGTCATCAGCCTGAAGGGCCAAAATGACTCCATCTGGAAGCCCAGACTCCATTCTGTTATTTGCTCTTTGACCCAAGTAAAACCACAGTGAACCTTGTCCTTCTTGTCTCCTTAATTAAACACCGAATCATTTCCTGAGTCCCAGTACTCTTTGCCCCGACCTTGTTACACCTTGTCCCCACCGACCTTGTCCTATCTACATTTTGCCCTGACCTTGTTACACCTGGTCCCGACCTTGTCCTATCTACATTTTGCCCTGACCTTGTTACACCGTGGTCCGACCTTGTCCTACCTGACCTTGTCTTATCTCCTGTGTTCCGTCTTGAGAAAGGGACAATGTCATAAATCACATGAATGGAAAAGGGGAGGGGGGGAACCTATGTAATCTGCCAATACTATAAAAGAGACAAGCCTGCCCCATTTCGAGGTCTCTCTGACTTTGCTCAGCAGACCCACAGCATGCTGTGTCAATTCTGGACCCAACAAGCTCACTATATAGCCCATGGCCCAGGCCAGCCTCGAACTCACAGCAATCCTCCTGCCTCTGCCTGCCGAGTGCAGGGATTACAGGCGTGAGCCACCACACCAGGAATCCAGGTCTGTAAGAGCAACATGGTTTGTGGCCTCGGAGGTGCCTCACAAGCCAGAGGGAGAAGCGAAGACGGACTGGAGCGCCTGCTGGGTCCAGGGGGCTTAGACCATTTTCTCTATTCGTATGTACGCGTGTGTGTGTTTCCCTGTTCAAGCATTTAAAAAAAGTAATCTATGGCGGTAGAAGCCAGTCGATGGCTCTTTCTGAAAAGAAGCGCAACGGTGTCTGGGGCGCCATGGGTAGGCTCATCTGCGGCAATCGACAATTTATCACAAGGAACACACATTTCAGTATGCACTACACAATGCAGTAAAAGTGAAGGAAGGCAAAAGATGAGGTGCGCCGGCCGCTTCTGACGGCAAAGGGAAGCCTCCCCGGGGCTCAGGCCCCACAGAAGCTCCGAGA
Organism: Petromus typicus; assembly: GCA_004026965.1. Classification (NCBI taxonomy): domain Eukaryota; kingdom Metazoa; phylum Chordata; class Mammalia; order Rodentia; family Petromuridae; genus Petromus; species Petromus typicus. The sequence continues at coordinate 31,162 of PVIR01000735.1, read as the reverse complement.
GATTTCTAACCCAGGCTGACCAAGGAGCGCCCGGCCAGTAGCTGAAGGCCACGCCCCTCGGCCCTCCTGTCCAATGAAAACCACGGTAGAGAAAGCCTCATATCGGCCCTCCTCCCTCTTCCAATCCGCAAGACAGCCTGAACGCCTCACGGTGCTCCAGCGCACAGCGCCCAATCCCGGGGCTCCCCAAGCGGAGCGCGTCCCTAGGTGTGTGCGCATGCGCGCGCGACCCGGGCAAGCGGGAACGCATTTCCCGAAGAGCCCCCGGCGCCATCTGCTGGCCGACCGTCAGGGATGCAGCCACCGGCAGGTCCCCAGCACTCAACAGGGGACCTCTCCGCCCAAGCAAAAACCCAATCCAAACACCCAAATAAAAGCTGGGGAAAGCAAGGGGCAGAGATCTGAAGCTGCGAGGCTACAACCTCTCCCTTTCGCGGAGAGCGAAGAGCATGTTTTATTGAGATGTTCTATTACATAGTGGGAAAAAGTTTCCAAAAGCCCCCGAACTTTCCCCCAAGTGGCTTGAGTTCTAAACCCCATTTCACCTCCCTCCAGTATTTAACACAGGGTTCAGCGAGGGGCTTGTTCATTCCACCTCTCTCAAGAGCACAGTTACATCAGCATGGCCTGATCCACAGGAGCAGACCCCAGGGCTATAGCTGCCTCCAAGCACAGACACAACAGGAATTGGTCTGACCCTGGGGAACTTAGGGACCCGGATCATCCGAGTTCATTTTGTAAACAAAATGTCACTGTGATGACAGTGCTCCAGATGTCTGATTCTGCAGCTCACCACATCTGAACCCATTCAAAGCTCTGCCTTTTCACAGTGACCACATAGAAGTGCAAGCCGTAGCTACTTCAGTTTTTTTACTGAAGTTTTGACAAAGCATTTATTAATATTTTGAAATGGATATTATTTACTGTAAGTTATTTCCCTTTTTTATATCCTGGCAGCTGTACAGATTTTAAAAATATGTATGGATTACACTATCTTTGAATTTAATTTCAAGATAAAAAAATGTACTATAACATAGTTGTTACATAAAGAAGACTATATACCAAGTCTCTCGTATGGAGAATTAGACTGCAAGTTTCTCAGGGAGCGGCTGCTGTCTCTCAACTTCAGATCTCTCAGAGCTCCCTTTGCCTGGCTCCTGCCTGTGCACAGGGGAGCTTACAACCAGGGGAAATGATGCTTCCGAGACGCCAGTCGGGGCCACAGCCAGCAGCTACATCCATCCCACGTCCTCATGGGAGGATTCATAAACCAAGGAGACTTCGTGCTTGTTATGTTAGAAGACAAAAACCACAACAACAAACCACGTGGAAAAAGTCTAGGGCAAATATCAGATGGGCACCAGAATCTATTCGACACGAAACCGACAGCCTGTCCTCTCCTTTGCAGGTGTCTCATGGGCTTTGGTATCTTAGAGAAGAAAGGCTGCTGGCAGTTTATACAACAGGGAACGTGGGCGAAGGAGATTCAGCCACACGCTTATGGCATGGGGAGATGTCCACCACCCAGCTCCCTAAGGGCGGACATTCCACTGCAACTTTGCTTTCAAATCTATTGCTTGTTAACAAAACACAGAAGAGTCAAAAATGGACCTGAAGATCATAAGAGGGAATTTTTTTTTTAGGTTTTTTGAGACAGGGTCTCAGTTTGTGGTTCAGGCTGGCCCTGAGCTCAGCCTCCAACTCACATCACAGCAATCCTCCTGCCTCTGCCTCCCGAGTGCTGGGATTATAGACATGAGCCACCACACCCGGCACTGTGGTATGTGGTACTGACTGCTGCTGGGCGTGAGTCTCCACACCCAGTATTGTTATGTGGTTACCGGGGGAATTGAACCCGGGCCCTTGCACTTACAAGACAGGCGCCGGAACCACTGAGCTAACTCCCCGGCCCGAGAGGAAAATATTTTTAAGTGAAGAGATAAAATATACAAAGAAAATATAATATTCTATAAAACATTGATAAGTTGATAAAAAACTATGAGATAAAAGGGCTGGCTGGGTATGATGGTACACACACCCATAATCCTGGCATTCGTGATTCAGCAAGACCCTGTCTCAAATAAAAAATAAAAGGGCTAGAAATGAAGCTCAGATCTAAGGCTCTGGGTAACCTCCACAATATACCACAGAAAGAGAAAGAAAAGAAAAAGGAGAGAAAAGAAGAGGAAAGAAAAGAGAAAAGCAGAAAGAAAGAATATTAAAAGGAGAAAAAGCAGCAAGACAGCTGGCTGTGGTGGTGCACACCAGTAATCCTAACACTCAGAGGCTGAGGCAAGAGGGTCACAGGAGCTCCAGGCCAGCCTGAACTACACAGCAAGACCCTGCCTCAAACAAACAAAGACCAAATACAAACACCAAAATAATGCAAGACAGAAAAAAAATCATTTCAAGAATGAAAACAGCAAAACTGATTTTGCCATGTACAGAATTTTAATTCTTTTTGAGACTTAAAATGTGCTCATCTGGAATGAGTCTTCCCAAAAGACAGCATCATTTCACACATACACCCTGGGAGCATATGACTAAGGGTGGATACACAGAACAGCCCGCCAGGTGGGCACCTACCGAGAGAGCATTGTTCTTTCTCTCTGGCTTCCCATTTGTGGCTGTCCACGTAGGCTGCTGAAAGCAGGCATCTTTTACCTAGGGAGGAAAAAAAATCATCCTGAGTCAAGGTTATACAACAGTTTTATTTTCTGTATCTGCCTTACTAAACAGTAGCTTTATCATATTTTCAATGCTTGATCATATTTTGTAAAATTCTGATATGACATTGTAATCAACTCTAATTAAATTAAAATTCAGTTCACAACAAAATGCACTCGACCTCTAACAAGCAGAAGATACAGAAAAACTGAAAAATTCCCTAAGAATTTTATGATTAGAATGCTGGTCATTTTGTGGCTGCAACTTCAGGGCTAGGAGCAACTTATCACCAGTCAGTTATAAACCAGTGAACCTCAGAACTTTTTCTTAAAACCCAAATCATGTGCAGACCTGGTCACTGCTTAATTCATTAACTGAATGCATTATGACTCTTAATCCTAAAAAACATTTCTGTCTGGCCAGTATCAGCATATTTACCCCTACTTCACATAAAACAGGGTGGTATCTTAGCGACCCAGCACCCAGGAAAGTAAGCACTTACCACTTAACAAAGAGGAATTAGAAAAGCCAAATCTGAAACAATGCATGAGAAGCACAGCTGTATTCCCAGCACCAACACCACGTCTGGCATAAGTGCTGCTCAATATACAAAGGTTTGAGGCACGCAAGAGAATGAAGGGCAACTGCATCAAAACTAAACCTTTTCTGCTTCAAAAGACACTCAGGAAAATGAAAGCAACTCATAGAATGGGAAAATATTTATAACTCATTTATCTGAGAAGAAATTTGTACAGCACATATAATGGCTCTTACAACTCAAAAAGGGACAAAACCAATTGTAAGATGGGCAAAAGGAAGAAAAAAAAAACCAGAAAAATATGGAGTGTACACCAACATAACCATCTTTCATTGTCTTTGGGGGATTCATGCCATGATCCCCACGGGCAAAGAAATCCTCAGGTGCTCAGATTCTCTATACAAAATGGTGCAGTATTTGTATGCAAACCAGGCAACCCTCTCATATACTCTAACGGGGTTTTTGTTCCAGGCTTCTTGAGACAGGATCTCACTCTGTCACTCAGGCCAGCCTGAGACTCATGATGGAGCACAAGCTGGTCTTGAGGTGGCGGTGATCCTCCTGACTGCTACTATGCTACTACCTCTGGCTCCTCACATATACTTTTTTTATTGTTGAGGGGGAAACTGGGGGTTGAATTCTGGACCTTGCGCTTGTAAGGCTGGCACGGGACCAGCGTTAAATCCCCAGCCCCACACATATACTTCAAATTGTCCCTGCATTATTATAATATTTAATGCAACATAAATGCTATGTAAATTGCTGCCTTCCTGTATTGTTTAAAGAACAATGACAAGGACAAAAAGACTGAACTACATGTGTCATGCAGGTGCAATTTTTAAAATATTGCTGAGATGTGATTCTTTTATAGAATGGAGTATTACTCTGCCATAAGAATGAGAGAGTCATTTATACTCAAATGGATGTACCTGAAGGCAATACCCCTAAGTGAAATAAACAGGACACAGATGTGTAAATACCATCTGTTCTCTGGTAGGAGAAACTGAAGATATAAATGAGTTCTAGAGTGTATGATAAATACTGTGAGATAGAAAATAATCAAATGGTAAAGGGGGGTAAGGGTATATAATGTGGGGGGAAAATGCGATAGTAAAAAAAAGGAAACAAAGCTTATGTATATAGAGGGCGGGGGTTGTAGGGTGGGCACAGGAATGGGAAAGAATGAGAATTAAGTTGTGTCATATCATATACTGGTACAAATTTTTAATATTGATTGGTGATCATGATGTGTCTATAAAATGTACCAATAAAATCAATTAATAAAAAAGATATTTCTAATTTGTGGTTGGCTGAATTCAAGGACTCAAGAAGCATGAATATGGAGGGTGAATGTGTGTGTGTGGATGTGTGTATAAGCATCACAAACAACTAGCACACACATGGAACTATGCTTGCATGTCTGGCTAGGAGGGAAATGCAAACGAAAACCCACCCAGAGATATCACTGCATGCCCACTAGGATGACCTGACCCACAAGCGGACATCCAGCTACCATGCCAGCAGAGTAAGACAACCTCATGTAGTGCTGGTGACACTGTGAAGGGTGCAGCTGCTTTGGAAGATAGCTAGGCAGTTCCTCAAAATGCTAACACGGAGTCACCACATGACCTTATAATTCCATTCCCAGGTACCTCTGCTATCCCTCCAAAAGAAAAACATGCATCCATATAAAAACTATACACAAATGTTCATGGCAATGCTATTAATAATGGACAAAAGGTGGAAGCAATCCAAATAGCAACCAGCTGATGAATAAATATCAAAACGTGGTACATCCTTACAACAGAAATATTATTTGGCAGTTTAAACAATGAGGAACTTCAACAACATTATGCTGAGTGAAAAGATGTCAGCGTCAAAGTTCCATACATTATAACCCCATTTATGTGCGACACTAGAATAGGCAATTCTACAGAGACAGAATGTAGATTATTGACTACCTAGGCTGGGGGGTATCGGGAAAGATCAGGATGAATTAGAGAATGATTGATAACAAATAGAGATTTCTTTTTGAAATGATAAAAATGTCCTAAAACTGACCGTGGCAATGGCTGTACATCTCTATAAATACCCAAACTCACTGACTATGTACTTTCAGAGGGTGAAATGTATGGTATATCATATTTTGACATTTTTGCCTCATTTAAGGAAAGAAATAGAATGCATATCAGATAATTACCCAGGGGACATTCCAGACTACAAGCCACATATAACCGGATGGCATGAGGACTGATTAAACACAGCATCAAAATGTTATTGTTATTTCCATTCAACTAAAACAAATACATAATTTACTTAGATTTATAGGGATTCAATCCTTCCCTTAGCTTGTGCATAGTTCAAACTTTTATTAGAGTAAGATGTCAAAATTTGAGACTGAGAGCCTTACTGATAATGTGACAATGACAGGATTTCCTAACACTTCTTCAAAAGAGAAACTAAGACATTCTTTAAAAAGATTTTGTAACTATATGCTTGCATTTCAAATAGATTGTAATTCTGCAAAACTCTTAGATGTCTGAAATTTAGAATCATTTTTCATAGAAATAAAATTGTAAATTATTCTCTATATTCCCCAATTTCCCCAGAAGGATGAATGAACAGCTGATAGCCTTATGGTAGGTATAGCACACAGCTGTACATCAATTCAGAAGACTGGACATCTGGGTTCTGGTTTGGGATTTTCCCAACTGCTGGAAAATTTCACACCCTCTATTCGGAAAGGAAGCCAAATTAGGCCATATCTAAGGTTCCTGCACGCTCTAACAGTCTTTGACGCAAAACCAAAGGCATGTGTTCAAATACCCCTTTCTTAACTTACAGCAGCAGTTCTATGCAAACTAATTTCTAGTTTCTAAAACCAGGACAATCTTTCCCCCAGGTGACAATGGCAGCCATTCTCTACAACCATGAGTTGAGAAACTTACACCGTACATTCCAGGGTTATCAGTGACTTACACTCTTTTTTATTATTATCTCTTATCTCTTCTGTACAACTTCAATCCCATAGAGACTATATTCTTTTTTTGACACAGCGTCTTGCTTTGTGGTTCAGGCTGGCCCTGAGCTCAGCCTCAAACTCACATCACAGCAATCCTCCCGCCTCTGCCTCCTGAGTGCTGGGATTACAGGCATGAGCCACCACGCCCGGCACTGTGGTATGTGGTACTGATTGCTGGTGGGTGTGAGTCTCCACACCCAGTATTGTTGTATGTGGTTACTGGGATCGAATTTGGGTCCTTGAGCTTGCAAGATAGGCCCTGGAACCAGTGAGCTAAAACCCTGGCCCTGAGACTATATTCTACCATAAGAAATCGTCCTTATATTCTGGAGTCAGAAAAGACAATATATAGATCATTGCTCAGCAATTTAGAAAAAAAAACAAAACAAAACCAGGGAGGCGATCGTGGGGAATGCCAGAATGCCCGCTGTGGAGTTAGTTGTTCAAGGGGATGGCATGAACTAAAAGCAAATGAATTAAGACTAATATGCTCACACAACAAAAGCCAAGCAGCCCAGCTTTTTTTGTTTTGTTAAAAAGTAATGAGTAATTATTTTCTCTATATGGAGAGCATAAGAAGAAATGAGTATAGGAAAACGAGTTTAAATTTGGCAAGTAGACAGTTTTCCAAATAGAAACCAACGACATTTGTAGGAATGAGTTGCTGAGCATAAGGTTGCTAATGAGCTCATCTTAAAATGTAAGAGTACCCCAGGTAATCCAGATGAGCCCAGTGTAATCACTGGAAAACTTGTTGGTCACAGAGATATGTGAAGGACAGAACGAGGTGAGGGCCAGACTGGCCGCCACTCGCCCTGAAGTCGGGAAAAGAGAACTAGGACCCAAGGAACCTGAGTAGTCTCTATGATATGGAAAATACAAACAGATTTTCCCCCTAAGACTCTAGAAGGGACACCTCGATGGCCTTCTGACACCTTGATTTTTAGATCTCATATCGGACACAGAGCACTGTAAAATAACAAATCTGTGTTACTTCAGGTTACCAGATTTGTGTTAATTAGCTAGAGCGGCAGCCAGAAAATAATATATCAAGAAAGACATTTCATTTTCTGTTAAGCTTTTAAAGCAAGATATTCACCCTTCTGAGATACTTTGTACGTAACAGCCTGTACGTTAAAGGAAGGTCTGTATATTAATGTTACAAAGAATTTCTACAAAGTCAGGCCCAGAACATTAAATGGAGTGTATAACAGTAAAGTAGAAGCCTTAGCTCAAATCCTCGAACTCTGGTATATATACAAGTCTCTTTAATTAAAACACAGATTCTGATTCTGCACATCTAAATGAGGACAGATTTTGTATTTCTAACAAGTTGCTAAGTAAAAGTGATGACAACTGTCCTCGGATCACAAGAAAGTTTGCAAGGAGACACTGGGTTTAGGTCTCTGAGCTTTTCCAATCCCACTCTGAATGTAACACTCAAGAATATATACACAAACTTTTCAGGAACACACTTGCCCTCTGATAGTCAGTATTGCTTGGGGCAGCAATATTCTCTAACATAACCATCCACTGCAAAAATTAAATCCCCTAACACTTTATTTTTTTTTTATTTTTTTTATTTTTTTCGAGACAGGGTCTCGCTTTGTGGTTCAGGCTGGCCCTGAGCTCAGCCTCAAACTCACATCACAATCCTCCTGCCTCTGCCTCCCGAGTGCTGGGATTACAGGCGTGAGCCACCACGCCCGGCACTGTGGTATGTGGTACTGGTTGCTGCTGGGCATGAATCTCCACACCCAGTATTGTTATGTGGTTACCGGGGAATCGAATCCGGGCCCTTGCGCTTGCAAGACAGGCGCTGGAACCACTGAGCTAACTCCCCGGCCCTCCCCTAACACTTTTAAAGACCAGTATTTCCAAGTTTGGTGAAGTTGGACTGGCTCCATCCTTTCTTATTTTACAGTTATTCTGCCTTTAATCAAATGTCTCCAAACATTTATACTCAGATAGAAGCAGTGTAACTCTTGAAATAGATACGTTTTAGCATCACAAAGTAACATTGAATCCTTGCTTTGCTAATAACAAATGATACCAAAAATTATGCAAATTACACATCATCTGTCTCTCTAGTATATGTAGAACAGGAAAATAATGCCTATTTCAGTGTGGTCGTTTAAGTGAGCACATATATTAAAGTCCACCATGTCATGGCATCCAGTAAATTTACTCCCTCTAAGCTTCTTCATAAACTTAAGTCACTTGTTTGGTTCCATCTTAGTTACTTTCCCTTTCATCTTCTTAATCATTTTAGCTGCACTTCTGCATTCCACTTTAAGAAGTATCAAGGTATTCCAAATATTGATTTGTCATGAATTTTTATGTGTGCTTTTCCTCTCTTATTCTGTAGTGGATCAAATGTTTCAATGAGTATGTTTTCTCAGCATTCCCAAATCCTTATTAAGAAGTTTCTGTTGTACTAGTCAATATATTTGAATTACTTCACTTACAGCTTCCAATTCCCTTTAATCTCTTGTGTAATACAGTGCTTGTTCAATATAACTTTCTGTATTGATGAAAATGTTCTGTTCTGATCTGTCTGATACAGGAGACATAAGCCACCCAGGTCAACTGAGCACTTAAAACATAGCTGGTACCTACCAATGAACTGAATTTTAAATGTTCTCTTTAACTTAAATTTGAATGGTTGTGTTGCTACCTACCCTACTGGAGTACCACAGATGTAACCTGCCAGAAGTCCAACAATTTAAACTAAAATGAAAATGTTAATGGAAACTCTCAGTTTACCATAGTATATATCTGATTTCCATTCCCTTGTTAGACTGGCTCCCTCTAAATATTCTAAACAACTATGGTTCTCTTCCGGATTTGCTAACCAGGCTCTTTTTTAGAGTGAGTATTTACAAGTAACCAAAATAAAACATGTAAATAATAACTCCGACAGCTAATTGTTATTAAGGTGGCAAACAGTATGCATACCAATTTGTTGAATGGGTGACAATGAACATTTTTATTTTTACTAGGTAGGTCAACTGCTTAAGCTTCGCATAGCTAATTATGAGGCTACCTATTGACATTTAACAATTGTACCTGAAGACATGCTTGTAACAAGAGTGTGTGCTGCTTTGGGAGGAGGAGTTAGTAAGCAAGGTCAAAAGAGACCAGAGACACTGGAAATACACAGTGTAATTATTATTATTTTGGGGGGGTATGATAGGGTCTCCTTATGTCTCCAGGCCAACTGTGAACTCAGGCTGGCCCTGAATTTTCGATTCTCTTTTCTCAGCCTCTGTAAGTGCTGGGCTTACAATATTATTGCATTTTAATTATATGCTCAAGTACATATATCAAGATTATGTGGCTGATATTATTGCAAACTTGAGTTTTATAAATATTTTTAAACTTTTCTCCCCCCAATGCTCTCATCAACGGATCCATTAAAGAGACTGGGGTGGGGCCGGGGATTTGGCTCAGAGGTTCCAGCGCCTGCCTTGCAAGCGCAAGGACCCAGGTTCGATCCCAGGTAACCACATACTGGGGAGCAACCACTACCACATACCACAGTGCCGGGCGTGGTGGCTCACGCCTGTAATCCCAGCACTCGGGAGGCAGAGGCAGGAGGATTGCTGTGATGTGAGTCTGAGACTGAGCTCAGGGCCAGCCTGAACTACAAAGCGAGACCTTGTCTCAAAAAAAAAAAAAAAAAAAACCCTAAAAAAAAAAGAAAGAAAAAGAAAAGAGACTGGGGTGCCTGTCATTCACTTGAAATATCAAAGTGTTTTAGACATAAAACAGCCTTTATTATTCATGCATGGAAAACTATAGCAAGGAAAGGTCAATCAGAAGTGATGTTCAAAGTCCTCAGGTAAAGTGAGATTAAACCTAAAAAATTCTTCACCTAAGTAAAGACCGCAGCACGTGGTCTCCCTGATGCCTTTCTAAAAAAAACGTAAGGGAAAGAGAACTATCACAGTCCCAGAGATGGGCATATTTCGATTTTCCAGGGCAGGCAAAAAGACGAACACCTTAACACACCAAACTGACAAATCATACACAAAATCTCTCCACTATAACCTTCTGCTTTCAACTGTCAGATACTATCATTTTAGGGAAGGAGAAAGAGTCAGAGACCTTCCCTTCCCTTTCTCACTACTCCCAACGGCTTCTCAACCACATCACAGAAGTTCTTTTCTTTTCAAAAGTTCATCGCTCCTTTCACTCAAGAAACCAATGAAGCGTTGGCAAAACAGCCCCACCAAGGAGAGGCCACCGACCTGCTATGGAAAGGTGAGGGGCAGCAATTTTCCGTGCCAGAAGCATTCCGCGACTTGCCATGGGGGCCGCCATCTTGGAACGTACCAAGTGCCAGACTAGCCCGGGGGGTTACGGACAGAGGAAGGGGCGGGATTTCCGGAAATAGACGCTCTTTCTCCCCTCTCCGGCTCCGGCCAATGGTACGGCTTTGAGCAATATGGCTGCTGCCTTTCAGTCCTGGAAAGGATTTGGGCTGCGAGCGCCGCGGATTTCACTGTGTCTCAGGGTGGCAGGCTCAGGCTCCACTTGGGGCCGCTGCCCTCTCGGAGGTACCTACGCTCTTGGACCATGGAATGAGGGCGAGATGGAGGAAAAGGGAGTGCTAGGCCCTGCCTGGCATCTCTAGAGACGTAGCTCCACGGCCTAGAGCGCGCCCTTCCTGTGCAGTTGCACGAGAGTTCGGCTGGGAGCCTCTAGGAGCATGAACGACCCTGTGTCTGGACGCCCGCACACCTCTGGGGCTGGACTTTGGGACCCTAGTGCTCCTTGGTTGGGGTTGTCCATCCTCTCTGGGAACACCCCCCCCATCCCCCCTCCGCCTTTGGAGAGCAGAGGTCTTCGACTCTTTGAGTTTGCAGTCCCACTAGTGCTTAAAATATAGAAGACTGGACAGGTTTCCTCATCCTCAAAGTTACCTTAGACTTATTTAGGAAAATCATCAAACTTGAGATTTAATGAGTGATAAAAAATACTTAATACTTTGTGTCAGGTGTTACTCTAATGAATTTTACGCCTATTAATTCCATCTCTAAACGACACAGTGGCAGAGATAACTTACTTTTCTCCATTTACGGAGAAGAAACACAAGATTAAGTCATTTGCTCCAGGTCATAGGGAACTGATCTTTCGTAAATACATAGCGATTTCTATTGTAATCTTACTTTATTGGAGCCCCAGAACTTTTGTAGTGGGTGATTCGTTGATCAAGCTCCATCCATGTTTACCTCGTGCACGGTCAACAGTTCTAAAGAAAGTATAATATTTCCCAGATTTACTAAGCTGTGATCAGAGGTTTCTGATCTATATTTAGGATACTGAAGTTAAAATCTGAAATGCCATTATCCCGTTTCGTGAATGACAGGACTGGGAGATCAGATGCACCCTTAAATGGGCGTACTTTATGCTTTATGCTCACCCTTAAATCAACCAAACCTGGATGCTTGTTTTGCATTTAAATGATAACTATTAGTTATTTTTCTTTTTTTAGTGCCCTAATTACCTCTTAACCAGGGGGGAAAACGTCCGTTCTTTAAATCTTAGCTTCCTGTCAATCAGTCACTTTACACAGTTAATCAGGAGCTCCCTTTGCACATAGAACTTCTCTTGCCGAGGCTTTGCATTCTCTGGTAGTTTGGAGGATTTTTTTTTGTCCACGAGGGTCATATCTGTATCCATCTATATGCATCATTTATAATGGAGGTAAGATCAGGTTATTAGGGATAATCAAGCTCGTCTCCAGACATTCAAAATTATTTTACTTTTTTCTTTCTCTAATTTTAGCTAAAAGATACCTACTCACAGATAATATTATGAAATTAAAGGAATTTCAAAATATGAAGGTTGCTGTGGCGTGTAATCTTCCTGGCACCAAAGGTAATAGAATCTGTTTTGTTAATTCCTTCGTCTATCATTCAAGTGATCTCTGTTTATTCTCCCCTTCAGTGAACTGTCTCTTAGAAAAAGATTGAGAACACTTATCTTTATTTTCCTGGGCTAGCCTTATAGTCACCTTTCTTCTCATATGAAGTGAAAACTGTGTGGAACAAAACAGTGCTATGTGTGATGGTGCATTTTGATATATTCCGTGCTGGAAAAGTCCATAGACCCAAAGATTTCAATAAAAACTGGAGAAATTTGTATGAAATCTGGGATTTACCTTGAAAACCCAATGTGTTTGAGGAATGTCAAGGAAACAAAATGAGTAAATTAATAATTATGGAAGCAGCATGGTGGGTCCTCGAGGGTCATTATATTGCTTTCTCTATCAGATGTGTTTGGAAATTGTTACTGCAAAAAGCTAAAAGCACAAGAATGCCACTAACCTAGGCTCCACTCCTGTCAGTAGCGAGAAAGCCTGTTGCATTTATTTCCCCTCCTGCTCATGAGTACTTAATAGTAGAATCTTATAAACATATCCAAGATTATCCTCTTTCACTCTTTGTTTGTCCCCCATTAGCATTCTTGGCTGTAGGTGGAGCTCCCTCTCTCACTGCCGAAGGCTAGTGAGCCTCTGACCCAGTTGTCCTGCCTCCCTCAATTGTCCTGCCTTCCCTCTCAATCCAGTCCTCCAGAAATCAGTCTTCCTTCACAGGTCAGCTGATGCCACAGCTCTGGAGTACATGTGTGGGACACAAAGGTAAACTTTAGGAATGCTGGATGTATTTATCTTCAGTTCAGTATATTCAGTTTAAAAATCACTTTGAGGGCTGAGAATTTAGCTTAGAATTACCCTATCTCAAAAAAAAAAAAAAAATCACTTCAGTCCTTTCTTTTTTTTTTTTTAGGTTTTTTTTTTTTGAGACAGGGTCTCGCTTTGTGGTTCAGGCTGGCCCTGAGCTCAGCCTCCAACTCACATCACAATCCTCCTGCCTCTGCCTCCTGAGTGCTGGGATTACAGGCGTGAGCCACCATGCCCGGCACTGTGGTATGTGGTACTGGTTGCTGATGGGCATGAGTTACCACACCTGGTATTATTGTATGTGGTTACCAGGATCAAATTAGGGTCCTTGTACTTACAAGGCAGGCACTGGAACCACTGGCCTTTAGACATTTATAATAGGTGGAGGTAAGATCAGGTTATTAGGGATAATCAAGCTCGTCTCCAGACATTCAAAATTATTTTACTTTTTTCTTTCTCTAATTTTAGCTAAAAGATACCTGCTCACAGATAATATTATGAAATTAAAGGAATTTCAAAATATGAAGGTGTCTGTGGCCACCTGGCCCTTAGACATTTTTAATAGACTGTGTCTTATAGATCGAACAGGTAACAGGAAAACTGAGGTCAGTATTGTCACTTTCTAGGAACAGTTGCATGTGGTAGGTCCACTTGTGGGTACTTTCCATGTCCCATCTCACATGACTCTTGAGGAAGCTGTCACGGTCCTTAACTTTACATATGGGGAATCGGGTCTCCTCCAGAGCATGCAGGTGGCAGAGCCTCGATTTCATCCTGAGACCTGTAACCGTCACATGTTTCTGTGAATGAAGCTTCGGAGACCCACTGAATTTATCTTAAACCTAGGGGAGCATCCGTGCCGATAGGGAGCACTGAGAGTCTCAGCTTCCGCAGCACATTGTACCTCTCCTAGCAGCATTCCTTCAGAGTGCTGGGCCTTGGACAAATCCTACAGGTATTTCTTGGCAGCTTCTGATGCCTTCCAGAAAGCAGATGTGTGCTTGCCTTGCGTCTCAGCCTGCCTCTGGTACAGTTCAGCCCTTCCTGATCCTGTGAAGCAGTGTTTGTTCAGTGTTTGTCCCCACAGTTGATCAGATAGAAAGCCAAAGGGAAGGACGAAGACTGGAGGGAGCTGGGTGTTCCGGGGCCCCCACCATGCTGTGCGTGTGTGAGCCATGTCAGGCTTCCTTCCCCTTCTCTCTGAAGTTGGCTGCCTGTAATCCTAGCAGCCTGAGTGATGGTCATCACCCTTTGCTGTCTTCCAGAAACCTATTTTAGAAACTTAGAAAAGAAACTGACCCAGAACACACTCATCTTGAGGGACGAGCTGAAAATCTTGCTTCATCTGTGTCAGTCCCAGGAGGATGTGGAGCTGGCTAAAAGTGTCATTCACAGGTGAGGCCCTTCCTCAGGTTCCTTAGCCTTTCTCTCTGCTCCCGGGCTTCCTGGCCCCGTTTTGGAGGTTCCAGCATGGTGCTGGGCCTCAGCTCGGTTCTAGTGTGGGTCCGGTTGGCTGTGCCATATGGTGGATGGCATTGTCAGGAGCACACACAGAGCAAGTGAGCCTGTGCCTTGAGTGGTGATGGCGCACTGTGTAGAGCTGTCCGTGACTGAAGTCGGCTGAGGCCTGAGTGCTGTAGATTCACCACCACTGCTATAGAGGAAGCCAGAGATCCAGGGTAGGGCGGCTTCGCTCAGATGTTACAGCACCTTTCTCTGGATACCCACCGAGGGGTCACAGGCTACAAGTGAACCACCTGCATGCCATGAAGCACAGCAGCCACATTTGACCTCCTGTAAAGCCTTCATGTCACCTTGTTTGTTGTCACCCTGCACTTCTAACACAGACACGTAGGAAGCAAACCAAATCCAGACCGTAGCAGAGGGTATGAATTCTTTAAAGCTTGTCAGTATACAATAGCAGAGTTTTTTTTTTCCAGAAGGATCATGTAAATTTATAGTTCATACTGTATCAGCAAACGTTTTTTGTATTTCAGTTTCACAACATTGAACCATTAGAGTCCCTGTGGCTGCTTTTCCTCTTTTTACTACCTGTAGCTAACAGGTGTTTTTCTTTTTTGTTGGGTTTTATGTATTTATTTATTTGGAGGGGGGAGCAGGGTCTTGCTATATAGTTCAGGCTGGTCTTGAACTCATTGTATCTCAGGCTGGTCTCAAACTCCTGGTGATCCTTCTGCCTCACCTGAGTGTTATGATTATAGATGTGCACCACCACCCCTGGTGGCAATAGATGTTTATAGGGGTAGCAAAACATGGTAAAAGTTTGGAACATTCTTTTCCATTTATTTTTATCATAAGCATTCTAAATAGGACTCACAATTCTTTATTGGTGCTGATACACTCTGTCCGGCTGCCCTCTCCTCCTCCACTTGTGGACATTGGATAGGTGGGGCATCCATGGCCTGCCCTGCTTGCTCTGTCTCTTGCTGGGCAGACAGCTTGCAGCTCGGGTATGACGGGGGTTGTAACTGGAACAGAGGCTGCTTAGGGAGCCACAGATGGGGAACAACTTAATCTCCTCATAATCATGTCCAAATGCTTTCATTTGGTTTACAGGGGATTTTAGATCCTTTTCCTTAATTATTTCTCATCAGCAGGTAATTATCTCTGTGACATTGAAGCGCCTTTCCATTTATTTTGAGATAGGTCTGACTGAGTTGCCCAGGCTGGTCTCAAACTGATGATCCTTTACCTTATCTGCCCAGTAGCTGGGGTTATATGTGTGTCTGTCTTTTTATCTGTTTTGGATAGTAGTTATTCTAATGGTCATTGGCATGAAATTAATTGTGAATGTGAATACTAGATTGAGAAAACTTTTGTTTTTGTTTTTTGTTGTTTTTACTCTACCACAAGTTTCTTGTAAACCTACTGAAATATATTTCTAGATTTAAAAGGTACTTCTCAGCATGCCTTACATTTTATAAGAACTAATATATGTTGTAGATTTGTTATGTGCCAGGCAGCCTGTATCTCATTTAATACTCACAAAAATTTGTTTTGAGTTCTGTTTTCATCTTTATTTTATAGATGAAAAGACGGAGGCATTAATTTGCTACGGTTATGCGTATTGTAAATGGAGCTAGAATTCGGACCATCATTTTGAAATCAAAGTGTAAAAGGTCTTAATCACTGCCCTTTTTAAAATCTTTTTATTAATTTTATTCATAATTTATAACAGTGAGTTCTTATAGATGTATAATGGCTATAATTGGATTATGACACACATAAAACAAGTATACATCATCCATCTGTTTGACAGGGTAGATGTTTAGAGTAGACTGATCATAATGCCTCTTGAACTACGCTGTTATTTCAGCAGGAGAAAAAAAACTGTTCTGTAAAGTCATAGCTTTCCCAATATTTTAAAGTCATTTACATCATGAAAATCTGATTTATGTATAAGACTAAGGCACTTTGGTCACCAAATTGCCCTCGTAGTATCTATAGCAGAAAGAGTTGGTGATTTAAGGTACATCTGTGTTAGGAATTTATAGTCCCAACTGGCATCTAGGGAAATCTCAAGCATACATAAAATGTCACTGCCTTGAAATTAGCTTTTGGTCAAGACTTCAAAACTTCAAAAGGATATTTAGTTTGTTTATCTCTAGGTGGTCACGTCCGCCTTTCCCTGGACGTTGTGAGCACAGAGATTGCTATAAGTTGTGAAGCATGCCTGCTGTGCTGCACAGCACAAAGCCAGCTTGAGCGCAGAGTGCCACCCTCCCTCCGCCACACATTTCCCTTGTTTTCCAGGAGGTGGTGCCCTGTCTGAGGACCCCACTCACCCCCTAATGTAGACTTAGACTCACACTCAGCCATTACTACTCAATGTAAAGAATGATGATAGCATACATTTTGTCGTCTTTTATCCCACAAGGTCTGTTGGCCTGGAACAAACCTGTGTGTACATCTGACTGCCTTCTGTATTTCTGCGCTGCAGGATCCCTCAGATCCTCTGGCTGTATTCAGACCACTGCTTCTCCCCTTCCACATTGAAAGTACCTATTCACACCTAACGGAGTGAACACCGTGATCTGCACCTGTTGTTCTTGCCCTGCCGCACCTTTTGGCTCATTAAATCATGTCGTTACCAGGTACCATGCAGAAAATAGAAATATCACTTTGGGGCAGTATAAGTTTGGACCAGTTTTCATGAGGCTGTGTTACGAGATGGGTCTTGAGGAATCTGCAGTGGAGCTCATCAAAGACCAGGTGATTGTTTTCTGATTCCTTCTGCTGATGTGATTTCCTCATGTCGTGATTTTGATGATATTGGAAAAGACCTTTTTTCAGTTGGTGACTGTTGGGCTCGGCTTTTAGAGAAAGGTCGCTGAGCTGAACGAATGAACTGTTCTCTGCAGTTTTAAAGTTCTTTGGCATCGATCAGTTCACGTGAAGAAGTGTAGGCGTCTGTGCAGAAGTGTGCACGGCTTTCCTATGCCTCAGCTTGGCTCTCTTTCTCTGTTTTTATTTCTGATTTAGATTTTTGTTTGTGAAGTGCTTGTCTGCTTTCAAAATGCTTTCATATATTCTAATTTTTCCTTCCTTGGAAAAAAATGGTTTATTTTTGCAGTTATTTACCTTGTCATCAGCATTCTGCGTAAGCACTTTATATGTTTTATTTCATTCCCACAATATGATAGTTCAAGATAATATGTCTCTATTACTATTTCCTCTTTACAGGTAGGGAACTAGAACCTGCAGATGTATAAATTCATGCATGCTGAGAAATATTTGTTAAATTTTGGGGCAGGGCTGATCACCTTATACATTTTATTATATTCAGAAACCTCCATAAGAAACTCATCTAGCTGTCTTTTGTACAGTGTTCTGTGTGCTAGAACTGCTCACCCCAAGCTTGTCCCTCCTCAAAGATTTTTTACAAAACCGACCATAATATAGTAATAGGCAGAGAAAAAGTAGTTTCGGAGTAATACTGATGGTTTGATCTTATTTTTTTCTTAAAAGAAAATAAATATATACATAGTTACATTTAACATATTACATATTAAAAACCTAGAAGCTAAATGGGGTTATCTTTAATGTTAGAATTACTGAAAATTCTCCTTTTTAATCATCAGTTTTATGCTAAGATATGGTAAAAAATACTTCCTTAATAGCTTTAACTTCACTAATCTGTATTATTTTTTTCATTAGCATTTACGAGGTTTCTTCTCAGACCCCACATCATTCAATATTCTGATGGATATGTTATTTATTAAGGGCAAATATGAAAGTAAGTACTACAACCTATGGTTGATGAAAAATTTTACTGTCTTTGGTGGAATTGCTATTAGGAGAAAAGGCGGACTGTGCCAAAGTAATCTTTACATTCCTGATGAGGCCCTGAACAGCAGAGACCTTACTTTTTACGTGTGAACACTTTGCATTGCACGGCATATGTTGAAGCTTGAGATTTTCTATGCTAAAATTAGTGCAGGCTCTAAAATAACTGCATTTGCTCTTCCTACATGACCTGGGATTTATTTTGATACTTGGTTAACTGCTAAATGACTTTGAGGAATAGCTGTTTAGTAGATGGTGCTGAATAAGTCATGCTTTTTAGTAGATGGTACAGTCAAGGAGTCGTGGCTGTAATGCATTTAACATTGCTGGCCCTCTCCTCCCTTTGGCAGATGCATTGGAAGTATTAATAGAGATGAAAAACCAGGAAGTGAAGTTCAATCAAGATACCTATGTCCTTGCTTTTGCAATTTGCTACAAACTGGTAAGACTATTGTCCCCTTTGAGGGCATGTGGGTAATGTTTGAGAGAAATTTTTTTTTTCTTTTCTCTCTCTGTCCAAATAAAACTCAGTTCCTCTCAAGTCTTTTTTCCATCTGGTATATTTCAATTTTAAATGTATTTATTTTTAGAAAACTCCAGTTAGCCTTGTCTGACAGTTTTCATGGTAAAAGCAGTTTAGCATTTTTCACCCTTCTTTGCTGATTGTGTCGATGGTGAGAACAAGAGATAGCCTGTCAGCTTCAAGCTGTCTTCTCGAGTTCTTGCACTCTGGAATCCATTAGATCTGTCCATTTCCTTCTCCTCCTAAAATCACACCATCCTCTGACAAATTCCAACACTACTTTGCACTCTCTGTGAGACCCATCATGACCACGAAGGCTGGCAGGGACATTACCTCCTCCATATGTCCCTTGATTGTCCTCTGCATCACATATCTATACTTATAACTCTGCCCACTTGTTGTACTTAGATTCCATCCTTCTCCCTTGGAGCAAGAGGTCCTTGAGACTTATTCGAATCCCAGTGTCTGACACAGTACCCAACAAGTCTTTAATCTGTGGACAAAGACCATGACTTACAAGTCCTTATGTCATTACTATGCTAAGATAGTTTCTTTCACATAGAAACTACTCCTTTAATATTTTTCAAGTGAATGAAAATGAAATGACAAAAGTCCATTGTGGTACTATGCTCAATTACACCATTTAAATTTTGAGTACCTGATAACTGAAAATAGAGGAACCCCCGCCATTGTAGAAGAGCAGGAGCCATTGAAAAATTCCCCAAAAGCAAGTAGCAATATCAACTTTCCAAAACAAGAGGAGTAGCTGGGTCACAGTGGAACCAAAACCAAACCGGAAATTGAGAAATTTGAAGTCTATTCTCAACTTAGTTTTAACTGGGTTGTTTAGCTTTGAACTGATCACTTAGCTTGTTTGTAAAATGAGACAGTTTGATTCAAGAGTCAGAAACTTTCCTGTAGAAGCCATATACTAAGTATTTAGGCTTTCTGGCTCACATACAGTTTCTGCCACCTATAATCTCTATCACATATTCTTCGTTTTTCTTTTTACAGGTTTTCAGGAATGTAAAGACCACCCTCCAGTGTAGGCTGGGTTTGGCCCTAGAGGTGTAGTTTGCTGACCTCTGAACTGCATCATTCTTTCCACTCACACCACTGTTAAGGATTCTGTCGAGTAGAAGGCTGACAACACACACAACACCTAGAGCGATGGTTAGTCAGCGTTGTGACCCCGCAGCTGCCTGGGGATGTCTGAGTGTAGCTGGCATGGGGAGGATTTAATTCTGCTCCTTAGCAAGGTGCAGAGAACTTTTCTTCTCACTGAGTTTGTCAGCCAGGCATATTCCAAATCCCTTCTGGGAACTTCCCTTCACATAGAGTCAGACTGTGTGAGGGAGGGGTGAGTGGTGGGCTGTGACATGCCAGAGACACAGATGTGAAGTGGGCACCGCCCGTCCCCCTGCAGCACACAGAGGAAGGGACTTTGTTTCACCGTTTCTGTCTTGCCAGTTTATTCGTCACTCACATTCTTGTAGGGCTTGGTTTGTTTTGTTTTAGGTTTCGGTTTTCATAGGATTCTTTATAATTTATGTTCAGATTGGTCCTTTACATTCCAAAGTCTGCATTTAGAAACTATTCTGCCCAAATCCAAACCAAGTGGAATGTTTATAGGTGAAAAGTGCCCCATGTCAGAAAATTGACAAATAGTTTCAGAAATAAAGTTATTTTAGACTAACATAGACAGTCTGGTTATTACCAGGAACTAGTCTCTAGAAGAGACTTAATCTGTAAAGTGGCTTGAGGGAAGCTCTGGGAAATCCTTATCATGGAAATCTAAAATGGCACTGTTTATCATTGTTTTGAAATACGGTTTATGACATGTATTTAACAATCTTGTCTCCTCACAGAATACCCCAGCCTCTTTTAAAATCTCTACTACATTAAGAGAAGAGGCCCTGATCAAAGGAGACATTCTCTCCAAGAGAGCATCCTGTTTTGCTGTGGCTTTAGCTCTGAATCAGGTAAAGCTTTGGGAGGCATGGAAGGGCATCGGGAGCAGGCAGGTGTTTACTGTGTTCATTTGTCCTTGCTTTTGAGTGTATCATAAAGGAAAAGTCCCCAGAAAGAGAGTGGGCCTTTGTTACCATGGCAACCTGTGTCTCTCCCTGTGCCTGCAGAGAATGTTTTCATTTACAGCTGTGGACCTAGTATGTATTTCTACTTAGAATAGATTGGCCAAAATTCTGCAAAGAATCAGAGAGGGAAGCTGCATTCTTGAGAGACATTTCTTATGTAATTAAAAAGTAAAAATTGCAAATAATTAGTTTTTCTCTGCAAATTCTCAGAGAGCAGTTTAATACTCTCCAAAGCTAACTTCCTTTTATTTGTATGATGACTCCACAATCAGCCCATCATTAGAAAGAATTTTCATAGAGAGACATACCTCTTATTTAAATAAAGCAGCTGAGCCCAGAGAAAGGGACAAAGAGAGGCCATGCTTTCTTGAAGGACAAAGAGCTGGAACCTTGAAATAGTCCTTTAAAGGCCTCCTGCTTTCAGTGTCCTCTCTCAAGGCCTAAAAAGATATGAAAAACTGTACATGTTTACTGTATAATAAAAGCAAGTGTTAATGGTAGAAAAATAGTAGCCCATCCAGCTTATGTGTTTAGCTGGTAAATTGTAGCTGGAGAAGACTTCGTTATGACTAATTACCAAAAAGATGATCAGAGCCATCCACTTTCATAACTGCTAGGAAGAGTCGTTAAAGGACACTTAGCAGGCCTCCACCGGGCTACAGTTATTTTTCTAACTTCCTGAGGTTCCTTCTCACTCTAGGGGAATCACTTTGTCCTCTTAATCTGCCAAGAGCTGAGTGAGATGAATTAGTCTTAGAGGGCACTTTTCCATAGTAGCTCCTGTTGTTCTTCCTTTGTGTGTGTGTAAGTTACCCTGTTTGGAGCACAGATGGGTCACCGTCATAACACCATCTCCATAAATCTCTCACTTTAGTGGGAGTGCTGGTCTTGGTTGTGTTTAGTGCTTTTCCCTGAATTCAACCTTATGCAGTATTAATAGGTCCGCCTGTGCTTTGTTTGTCTTTGTTTGGATTAGGTTTGCGTTTGCCTGATGCACATCCTTTCCTGTCCTTCTATTTTTTCTTTTTGTAGTAGACTTTTATTTTCTTTCCAACATCCAGCAAATGCGTAGTGGTGTTTATCCTTTTATTCTAAATCTATTTTTTTTAAAGTTCTCAATCTTTTTAAATTATTTTGTTTTAGGTCAGTCTCTTATACATTGTGTCAATTTCCAACTCGCTTTATGCTACTTTTTCTAATATAACCCATTTATATTACTATGACATGTAGATAATCTTAACCATCATTTTATTTAATGTTTTTTTTATTTTAAATTTAAAAATGTATCATGTGAGTTTTTTATGGTTTGTACTTTTGCCCTAGAGTACTTTGTTTCATTTTCAGGCGTGTCCAGTCTGTGACTGATGGTTGTACATGTCTGTGTTACAATGAAGAATATTTTTAATTTTTATTTTATTTTATTTATTTTATTTTATATTTTTTGAGACAGGGTCTCGCTTTGTAATTCAGGTTGGCCCTGATTTCACTGTGTAGCTCAGGCCCTCCTCGAACTCACAGCAGTCCTCTTGCTTCTGCCTCCGTAGTGCTGGGATTACAGGCATGAGCCACCACTCCCAGTGTTGTGGTATATGGTTACTGGGGATCAAACTCAGGAGCTTGCACTTATAAGGCAAGTGAGCCTAATCCCCAGCCCTGAAGAATATTTTTTAAAAGAGGAAATTTTGTCATTTATGTACATTAACTATATTCCATAGTGTATATTTTATATGTGGCTTAAGACAGTGCAGCCAGGTAAGCCAGACCATGGTTTGAGCATGCCTTTCCCTTGGACAAGTAGTTATTTCTGGGCTAGAACTAATACAGACATATGTATATTTTCCCCTAATTTTCTTCCTTTACCACCTAATTTTAATTGATATGTTATTTTTTGTAGTGTTTGCTTTGCTCTTAAATATATTTAACACCCTTAAATGGTATTTTTGAAATATAAATAATAAAGATAAGGAAATGAGCATACATTACTTTAATCTTCTTTTTCAGTGCCTATATTCATTTTGATTCTTTTGTGTATAAAGAGGCTCATTGCTTATTGCTGTTTTCTAGTCTTCTCTGTGTTCCCTGGTAAACTCTCCAGGGCAACAATATTCCTTGAGTTCTTGATATTTAAAGTTATTTAGTTTATCTTTTGATTTTTGTATTTCAGCAACAATTTTGGAAATCTTGAAACAACAGATAATAAAATTTTCCAATAACACTTCTTCTATGGAAGTTTTTAATGTACTGATCTGTCTTCTGGTTTGGTAAATTGCTTTGGAGAAGTCTGAGGCCTGCCTGATTTTCCTTCCCACACTATTAATTGATGAGATTTTGTTCATTTTCCTCATTTCTACCCTCCATATCCATAGGAATATTTTAGTATTGGGATTTCCTTGCCTATCGGTTATCCTCTTATTTTTGTTTTACTGAGTTCCTTTCCTTTTTTTTTTTTCTTTTTGCTTTTAAATTTAATTTCTTTGAGGTTCGTGACCTATTTCTTTTTTGTTTATTCATCATTCAATATGCAAATTCATTGTTGAAAACTGTAAATTCCTGTAGACTATCCTCTTATAAGAGATGGATGCCAGAGCTTTGGTCTAAATTAGCAGATTCTCTCTGATATAACAACTTCATATGATTTGTAGGGTTTTGCCTGTAAGTATACACAGATTTATTTTCCCCTAACTGGTGAGAATAGGTGCTGAAGTGGTTTTCAGTGAAGTTTCTTCTCTAGTGCTACCGTAGGGACGTACTGCTTCCCACAAGCATGCTTCATCTCTGGGAACCCTCATCCATGTCACCTCTGCTGTGCAGAGATTCGGACATTCTCCTTGCTAGTCTCAAGCTCTGTGGGCCAGGATTTAGGTTTTGTACCTGTTGAGAACCTCTGAGCGCTATTTGTGGGCTTCTCCTGAGACTCACGATCCCGCCCTCCTCTGACTGCCTTCCCTGGAACCTATGCAGGCTCCATCTCCAGTGTCTGCCAGTGCTTCCTCCTCCCGAGCTTGGAGGCACGCTGCTCCAGTGATGGCAAAGATGGGTTTGCGTGTCTGTTTGTCATTTCCTGTTTTTCTTTAAAACTGACTCCAGTGGGCTAAGGGGAAATGCCAACTTAATGCTTTCCTCTCAAAAACTGCACTTGGACAGGTCGTTAAAACACAAGATAATATACCACTGGGTGAAGCATTCTGTGAAATGTTTATTTTTAACTACTAAAAATTTCTTTGTGAGTTTCAGAAGCCTGGGCCCTGTGACTAGGAATTTCCTGCCTTCTCTAGAGGCCCCTTGTGAGAGCAGACTGACGTTCATGTGATTTGGGATGTGACTTTTTTTCTCCTTCTAGAGTGAAGTGACCAAAGCTGCATCCATATTTTCTCAAATCCTGAATCCGGAGAGCATAACCTGCACTAATTTAAAGGTAAGTAACTTCTGTAGGCTTTAAAGTAAGACTGAAATGTAGTAAAGTGCTGGCAGTCCGGGTATACCAACTTGCTCTCCCAAGGTTTTCGTTCAGTTCAAAGGAACAGTCCTTATGCTCCTCATGTGAATATCACAGAATCACTCTTGTGATGAGTGTCAACACAGCCATTGCTTCCAGGAATTTATAAATCGGTGAGAAAGGTCGCTCTGCTCAGATATAAGACATGGCTAAGTGCTGAAGATCAGAGGAAGGCTAGGCAGGCTGTACATGGAGAGATGCGGGCGTGGAGATAGACTCGCCAGCTTCCTTACTGAGCCTTGAGAAACTACACACTAATGGCATCCCATCTGTGGTGGCTGACTGGGTACTGTTGTGACCCATGAGCTGATAAACCTTGGGTGTGCCAAGCAGTACCTGACACATGGTAAGCACTCAGTGTATGGTAGCTCTTTTCATTTATATCATATTCTCATCTCCTATGGCCCCTCAACTCAGCTGACTTACCCAGGCTACAGGTGACCTATATCACTTGTTTAGAACCTTGTCCAGAGTTCCAAGGACCAGTAATCATTTGACTAAGATATGCAAAACTGTAGCCTCTAACACTAAAAGACAAGGCAAAAGTACTCCTCCCATATATACTGGATTTCCTCCAGTAATAAAGTTCAAAACATCCTGTTGCCACTCCCAGTGTTTGAACTGTGAGTCACCTAAGTCTTCCTAGACCAGTGGAAAAAGAGTATGATGTTGTTAAAGACCCCGGAGGCCCCACACAGCCAGCCCATTGAGGCCTTTCTTGTGTCTTGAGTGCAGCTGCATTATGAGGAGTTGTACAAATAAGGCCCTTAATTTTCAGGCACTTCCATCTGCTGAATAGTCAGGGAGCTGGAATGAGATAAACAGTTCCCCAGGACAAAAGGATGTAGACACTAGTGTGCAGTGAGCCAGGATGACAGAACCCAGGTAGTGGAATAGCACTTTCTAAGGTGAGCAATTGAAGGGAAGACGGAGCTAGTCCCAGAGCAGAGCAGTCTGCAGGAGAGGGTCACGTTGCAGTCATACTCTGGAGGGAGACAGGGCTATGGGGTTGAAGGGATGGAGGTACAAGGACCCACCTTGCTGCAAATTGCTTCAAGTGAGGCCTCTGTTTAAAAGCATATAACTGTTCATTGTAACCACTTCTTACCAGCTCTGAGACCTTGGGTAAGTGACTTTGCCTCTGTCGACTCAGATTTCCTTTCATCTGAAACAAAACAATAGCACTTGTCTTTTCATTATGAGAACTACAAGAAATAATGTGTGTCAGATGGTTAGCACAGTGCCAGGCTTATCGTCATCGCTGGATGAATGTTTGCCAATACTCATAGTATTTGTTTGACGTGAGGTAGGTCAGGTAAGAAGAAATGCCCTTTTGTAACAAATCCAACGGATAAGAATAATTATAACTTAAGTTTCTGAGGAAGAGTAGTAACACTTCAAGGTAGTGCTTTTCAGTTTTGCCCCTGTACAATATCCTCCATCGCTGGCCCCTGTGCAATGCCTAGTGACTTTCTAGAGAAAGATTAGGTGTGGTCTTATGACAGACTTTGGAGAAAGGAAGCCTTGCTGGTCCTCCTTGATATTAATGAGAGCGCCAGTACTGGATGCTGGAAAACCTGATCCTTATCAACGCCTGTGGTCTAGTTGCATGGGTCCCTTCTGTGAGGAGCAAGAACACTGAGCTGTTTGTACAGTTTGACTTAGTAATTTCACTTTTCTGAACTGAGTCTAAGAAATGACAGTTTTTAAAGTGTGTACACACTGGTCAATATAATAAAATGTGGTATATTTCCATGATTCTAACTTTTTAAAAATTAGGTTTCTTTTGTTTGATATTTGTAATACATTATGAAGAATTATTCATATTAACTGGCAAAAAGCAGGGTCAAATTTGGGGAAAAATTAATATAGTTAGATAACAAATTTCTAAGCAGTGGTGACAGTGGTTGGTGAATTCTCAGTTATTTTCATCTTCTTTAAACCTTTCTCTGTGTTGAAATGGTACTGGTGAGTGTTGGTAACGGGTGGGAGTGTGCTCCTCTAGTTTCGAGTTAACTGTGCCACTCTTTTGGAAGGTCGTGGTGTCGTTTTGAAAGCACAGTGGCACACCCATCTGGAAATTCTTCTCTGGAGTGTGAGTAGAGGTGTCCCGTGAGGTTTCAGGCGGCTTCTGCTCATCCGCAGTACCTCGTGCCTGCGGTTTCCTGACAACACACTCGGCCATTTGCCAGGCGGAGGAGCTGGTTTTCTTCTCTTCTGAAGCCAGAGGGCATGAGGGGGGTTCATAATTTTATTTGCCAGATAATCCCTTTGCTCTAATGTTTCATTTCACATTCACAGTAATGGAGCAATGTGGGCTCAGCATATTTTCCCTTTTTCACAAGCGAGATTTAAAGTAAGTAATGGAGTGCCCTGCCCACAGTCACATAGCTAGTAATTATCAGTGCTGAGATTTCTCCCCGAATATCCAGACTCTAAAGTTCTCACTGTTTCCATCATTGTCCTTAAGGAAGTTTTGCAGGTGTGGTGTTCTGATTCATGCTCAAGACACAGATTTTTGGCTGGCTGAGCTTACGTCCCAAGTGAGGTAGTAAATGTTGAAATCCTGGCTTAGTCTTATTTTTGCTTCTTTCTTTTTTAAATTTAGATCTTGATCCATATTCAGTCAAATTTGTTGGAAACCGTAATAAAGATACTACAAGGTGCTGCAGAAGGAAATTTGTCGAAATTTGTGAAAAGATATGAGTTCTCTGAAGAAGTGGTGAGTGTGTGAGTGTGAAAGGGTGTCTTAAAATGCTCTACCTGAGCCAGCTGTGGTGGCTCATGCCTGTAATCCCAGCACTCGGGAGGCAGAGGCAGGAGGATTGCCGAGAATTTGAGGCCGGCCTGCGCTACACAGTGAGCTCAGGGCCAGTCTGAACTACAAAGTGAGACCCTATCTCATAAAAACAAACAAACAAAAAAAGATGCTCTACTTGATGATAACATCCCCCATAGAGATCATCAGACATGGCTACCTCTGTTCCTGTTTTCAGACTTTAATGTGAGTACGGAGATTTTTTTTTCCTTCCATCAGAGTAAATCCTTGTTGTGAGCTAGTTCTAAGGTAAATATGAGAGAATGCATGTGGATTCTGATATTATAAACCTCTGCATTTTACAAATGCTGAATTTAATGTTTATCCCAAGAGTTATTACAGATGTGATACGTGTGGAGACAGGCTCTAAACTATCATAGGTGCTGTCAGACCACCAGAGGAGTATTAAAACAAATTGTTGATTTTTATCCAATACTGTTAGTAAAACCATGAAGCATCAGCTGTTTCTTCATTGATTTCCTTTTAAAACTAGGTTAACAAAGAGTATAGTATAGTCTCTTTTCCACATAAGTTGTAGCGTAGTTCTAATGCCACGGAGTATTTCTGTAGTGACAGAACTGATGTAGTAAATGCTCCTAGATCTGAGCTCCCTATAGCTCGACATCTCGACTTCTTTTGGAGTACGTGTTCCGTACATTAAGTCAGTTCTCCTTGCATGTGAGAGGTGAACAAGCTGTTCTTTAAGTAGAGCTTCAGCTGCTTATCTGAAGACTCAGTTGGGAGCTTTTATTTGAAAGGAAGCTATGCAGATCAGCAAATAGAATTCTGACGTACTTAGAAGATGACCAAAGGATTTTTAGGAACCTAGATTCCCCTTAAGTTTCATTTAAAAATGTTGATATGTTATATGTTTAATAAGGATTGATCTAAGTAAAATATTGGTTTTGTTCAGAAGGTAGTTTTGCATATTAATAATGATATTAATAATAAATGATGGTACTCATCATCAAGTTGCTAAAGCCCAAATTGGGGACGTTAAATCCTTTTAGTTTAATCTTCAAAATACCCCTCACATACATCACCTTCTCCATTGTTCCTGTCTACTATCCTTTTATATCTGGGCTGCAGTGGGGTCTCTGGAATAGTGTGCGCTTTTCAGTACCCTCCAATTCATCACTATAAAAGCCTTTAAACCTGAATCATGTGCCATAGTAGACTCTTTGACAGGTTTGAGGATAAATTCCAAAAAATTGCCACGGGCTGTATGTATATAAAACCCTATGTAATTTAGCCCTATCCCCTACTCTAATCATTGAACAAAATCAATTCAGTTGATATTTGGCCTTCTGCCCTGGTATGCTGCCATCTGGACCCCCTTTCATAGAATAATGGGTGTAGTTTTCAAGTACGAAGTTTAAATATTTCACGTAGCTTGTGGAATCTTTTAAAGTTATTCATGCCTCTGGTGCCCAGTACACTGGTTTTCGTTATTTTAAGTGTATGCTATTTATTTTTATGTATGTCTCACTCTGCTTGGAGCATAGGAAGGACAGGGAAGATATCTGCCAGGTATGATAACCTACTCTTACTTTTTTCCAGCTGGCCAAAGTGAGGGAAAAAGTGAAGGATGTGCCGACCCTTGCGGCCAGATTTGAGGACATCTATGAGAAACTGCATATATGTGGCCAGGTGACTTCTCACACTCTTGATGCTCTGCTCTGCCACATCCCCAGGGACAAGATGTCTCACATTCCACTAATGAACAGGAAGAGATTCAGCCAGCGGACCTTCCAGCCCCTCAGCCAGTCCCTATTGGCTGAGTAGCCCTATTTTCAACTTCCTCTTGGTGAGAGGGGTCTGCTCCAAGTGAACTGTTGGCTTCTCTGAGAAATCAGGCATCCCACTTCAGTGGATATTGTGCTAACAATTGGTCTTCCTGTGTCCTGAGTTCACTGAGTGGTGACACGCTGACCAGAGAAGTGTCTTTGTTGTACTGTTGTGAAGATCCAAATCAAGCAAAGAGAGCTCAGCTCCCTCAAAGGCAGTCTCCCTGTGTGTATGGTTTGAGTCTTCCGTGCAGCTTAAGCATCTGAATAGAATCCGGCAAGTATCATCAGGAGTGAGCTACACCGGAAGTATGATCTTCCCTGTTTTTCAAGGCAGTGATTGCTTGTAAATAATCCTCTTGCTGATTTTAGGAGCTCGGAAACCCTTTCCTACCATAATGGGAAATAGCCAAAGATTTTCTCACTGCTCTGCCATCGTTTAACTCTGACTGAGTGGGAGCCCATTTTTCCATCTGCAAATAATAGTGTCTATGTGTATTGGCATAATGTCTTGGAATCTTCACCCAAAGTTCATTTCAGTCAAGGATTCTCAAAAATAAGAGCAATAAAAAAGATACCTGAGCAAACTTCTTGAGATTCTGTTTCTCGACTGTCCAAGCAAAACCAGCATTTAGCTTTTAGAACTGAAATGCCAAATTTTAGCAATCACTGCTTCAGACATGGGTATGCCATGTGCTTTTCAAAAATAAAATACTAATAAGAACCATATGATGCTTAGTTCTCTATGTGGCTATAAATATTTGATCCTCTGGTTTACCTTGTTAATAATTTTATCTTCTCTTTGGATGCCTTATTTAAAAAAAGAACAAACTTGTGTTATTGCAGCACATCAAAGCTTCCTCATACTTAGGATGATCTGAGATACAGCACCTGATAATTGTACATATGTGGTCCCCAACATGCAGAAGATACACAGCGGCCCCACTCCATCATGCCTTTGTTTCTGAAGGCCCAGGAGAGTGACAAGCCCCCCAGAACATGTCTAGAGTGCTACAGATTCTCCAGTGTTATTTCCAGTGTGAAACCTTCTGACTTTATTGTTACTCTGAGATAAGAATTTCCCACAGAGTTATAAACTTTGGAAAAAGAGAATTTTCTGAATCTTTAACTCTGTCTTCCAGGTTGAGAACATGAGGTATCCAAATTAGTGTAACTGATATGTAGAGGAGCTGAGATTAAAATCTAGATTCCTAACCTAGAGTCCTCCCAGAGGAAAGGACAAATCTGATAATGTCACTGGCTGTAGCACAGAAGGGAGCTGTAGGACAGGTGCCTGATGGCAGTGGCCTTAACTGGCACAGAAGCAACGGGAAAGAAGAAAGTTTAAGGAAACTTCCTGGAAAAAATAATGGCAGTTTGAATATATACATCGCTTTGTTGACTTTCTCATGAAAGTGATGGTATGTGATTTCTGAGGCCAGATCACACCAGTGACCAAAGCCTCAATCTGGTTCTTGCGACTACCATGGAGTGAGCAGCTATGTGTAGATATTCCAGCCAGGCCCCCAGCTCAGGTCTTGGTTTCAACTGCTACAAATACTAAACCAGGAAGCCTCTGAGCTGACTCAGGTCCCAACCCTAACTGAATGATAACGTCAGCCATAACAGTCCTGAGTGAGGACTGCCTGCTGACCAGTTCCTGGGTTACTGCAGAATAAAAGTAAAAGGACTGGTGTCATTCTAAGCCACTAAGACTTGAAGTGCTTCTGACACAGAATGCTGTCCCTAGCACCCTCAAATTCAGGTGATACCTTTGTGTTTCTTTCTCAGTATTCTACCGTGCTCAGAAACTTGATATATGGATTCTGGAGCAATCAATATCTATAGTAATTAAAAACACACACTTACCAGGGAGTGGAGCATTAAGATAGTCTGTCTGATCAAATGTTCTCATTAACAGAAGCAGACAGGCAAATTACTGATTACTCAGAAAGATGAGTTCTTCAAATTACCCAATTTTAAAGAATAAAATGCTTGTCACAGTGTGTACTGAACATTTCTTGTCTAATGATCTTAAGACTTTAGAATCATATATTATTTGAAGGTGCATATTAGCTACCTCAATAGTAAGACTTCTGGGAACAAATAGAATGGCCTAATTCTTGGTTAACCATCATCAATAGAGCAGCAGGGATCAGGAAGGTTGTTGCTCTTTATTGCTAGCTTTTATTTTTATTATTTTGCTACTGACTGGTT